>JAMPIV010003843.1:0-99434 GCA_024509875.1 Oreohelix idahoensis
GGGGTGGGGTATTGTGGGTTAGGGGTTTGGTTATTTTTTTATTATTATTGGTGGTTGGTGTGGGGGGGCGGGTGGGTGGGGAGGTGGGTGGGGGGGGGGTGGGTGGGGGGGGGGGGGGGGGGTGGGGGGTTTTGTTTGGGGTGGTGGGGGGGGGGTGTTGTGGTGGGGTGGGGTGGTTTGGGGGGGGGGGGGAGGGGGAGGCTTGGGGTGGGGTGGGGGTGGTTGGGGGGGGGGGGTTTTGATGTATGGGGGGGTGGGGGGGGGCAGGGGGGTTGGGGGGGGGGGTGGGGGGTAGGGGGAGGGGGGGGGGGGGGGGGGGGGGGGGGGGGGGTGGGGGTGGGGTAGGGGTGGGGGGGGGGGGGGGGGGGGGGGGGGGTTTTGGGGGGTGGGGGGGGGGGGGGGGTTGAGGGGGGGGTGTGGGGGGGGGGGGGGGGGTGGGGGGGGGGGGGGGGGGGGTAAAGTGTTTAATTGGGGGGAGGGGGGGGGGGGTGGGGTGGTTGCTTAAGTTAGGGGGGGGGGGGGGGGGGGGTTGTGGGGTGCCACAAGGTCAGACATACAGACCTGGATACCTCACTGAAGGTTTGTTGAACGCTCTTCTATTGGTGGGCTAGTATAAACTGTTAAGTGCATACTAAACAGCGGAGCGCGAACTGAGAGGGGTAGATTGCGTGCGACACAACGCGCTTAAAAAACGTAACCTGAACTGATCATCTGCACCCTATAGTGTATATGGTGCGTTTATGGTATCTATCTTTTTCCTCTACTATTATTTCTTCTTTGTTCACTTTCAGACATCACTCAATATGTTCAAAGCCACGTGAGGTCTGTTGTTTGGAATCTATATGTGGTGAGTTTGTTAGATGTTTAAATACCGTGTATGTTATTTTTCGTCGTACGTGGTATCTGTGTGTAATGTTTATATACAAAAAAACTACTTCAGGTGTCTAAATGTCGAGTTTATGTGTGAGGTTTATTTATAGTACGTGGAGCCCCCGCTTAGCGCTGTTAATTCGTTCCGGAAAAATCGCTAAACGGAAATTGATCTGCCATAAGAATTAATAGATGCCAAATTAATTGTTCCCAAGGACCAGAAAGCTGTATAAATATTATGTTAAAAGTAATTTAAAACAAAACTAATAACATTTATTAACTTACATATAATTATCCGACATACTGAACACAAACGAAATATTATAAACGTACTGTACTTACCAAAAAAAAAAAATTTGTTTAAATTATTATAGGACTTTAAAAGCTGCTGCTTCCATCGCTTGTGGCTACAGTTGTCACGGCAGAGACGTCGTCAGCTTCAAACGACCGGTTAGCAGAAAGTTTTGTAGGTGTTGAAAAAGTTTTTTTCGCTCCAGATGTAGAAGGCACGGCTGCTTGGTCAATGGGGGCAAAGATAATCGATGAGACTTTTAAAAAATCGAATCGAGCTTGCTATGCTGTGCTACCTTCATTTTCCCGTCAGTAAACACCTTGTGACAATTAAGATCGTATTCTATGTTACGGATTACGGTGGAACTGTATTCCATTTCGGGGTCACGTTTCATTATGCATCAATAACAATGTTTCTTAGCCATCTAACCATTCAGAATGAACTTGATGAGCATGTGGAAGTTATATTCCTACCTTCCATGATGTTTAGCATTTAGTGTAAGGTCGAATGTTCAAGCCAGAGTCGGAGTCGTGGACTCGGTCATTATTAAGTGGAGTTGGAGTCGGTAAAAATGTGTCCCGACTTCGACTCCGAATTTTACGAGACTAAAGTCAAGGCAAATCCACGTTTGATCCAAGCAAGGGCGGAGGCCGCTTAACAAACATAAGAAATAACAAAAAACAAAAAAAAAAAGCAGAACTCCTAAAACCACTTTCATATTAAAGTGCATCTATTTTTACATAATGTAAGAAAATTTTAGTTGCTTCTGATCATAACTTAAGTTTTTATCACAACTGGAAATTTGCTGGCACATTTAGAAAAAGCACACATGAAACGAAAATAAACTATATACTCCGCCAATTTTCCCGCCATTGATAAAATGTAACTATTTTGCCTCATCGTGTTTGGGAAAGCAGTGGTTTGTGTGCAGGTGTGGATCATTTATTATTTTGTATTACTTATTGAATGAATGAATAGTGTAGTCTACGAAAGCCAAGAATCCATTTGTTCACACACACACACTATTCTTATACATATAACTCGATATAAGTGCATACTTTTATGCCATATCACTAGTTTAAAAAAAACTGTAGTTGGAGTCGGAGTTTGACTTCTGAAATTTCCGGAGTTGGACATTTTTTGGCCGACTCCACATCCCTGGTTCAAAGCGTATTACATTCATATGGCATAAAATAAAAACAGCGTTATATCGGAAAAGCGTTAATAGAACAACGTAAGATCGGAGCATTGCTGTATACTACTTCATGTGTCTAAAAGTTGAGTTTATATATATATATATATATATATATATATATATATATATATATATATATATATATATATATATATATATATATATATATATATATATATATATATATATATATATATAATATATATATATATATATATATATATATATATATATATATATATATATATATATATATATATATATATATATATATATATATATATATATATAGTTGTATTTACCACCCAGTTCTTATATTACACCAAGTCGATGTCGATGAAAGTATGAACCCGGAGAAAGCTGAAGATGATATTAACTTTCTGTCACATCCTTCCATAGAAGTAGAACAGCTCTCAACAAAGGTCATATGCGTTTTCTCTGTTCCGCATATGTTGGGCATCTTTGAAGTAGATGTTCAGAAGTTATTTTATCGGTGCCACAGTTACACTCATCTGTAGTTCCTATCTTCGGCTTGTTGAACCGATGGTATCCAAATCTGCTGTGTCCTGCGCGAAGTCTGAAGATTATCACTTGTTCACTTCTGCTACACTGGTAATATGCATCATTATTTGGTGTTCTGGAAGCTCTGCTTCCCACTTACTCCTGTACCTGTTCTTGAAAGAACTCTTGGCCACTTCATAAGTTATGATTGTGTCAAGTTGAGGTAACTTTCCACCTTTTTTTGCAATCTGTCAGCTTTTTTCATTTCCAGAGATGTTGCAGTGAGATTGGATCCAATGTATTACAACTCTTTTGAAATGCTGACATAATCTGTGGAGTGTTACTCTTAGGAAAACAAACAAACAAAAACACACGGCGATGAGAACTGAAGAACACAAGTGACAGGGATGAGAAAGACATGGCAAAACCCTGAGCGGATGGTACAGGACTGGATGGCTTTACATGGGTTTGTCGAAGGCCTATGCTCCTTGGTGAGCTACAATATAATGAATGATTAAGGCTAATGTAGTGTTTGTAAATTTGAACAATTCGTCGTGTGCGAGGAAATACAAACGGTATTATGAAATTCTGGAAATTGCAGACATAATTTGATTAAGACTAATAATCCAGGCGCCAGGAAGCGAGAAATTCTAAGAGTGTGTAGTGGATTGATGGTATTGTATGATGGTGATATTACTAAATGTGATGCATGAGGCCAGCTGTGAAGGCTCCTGAGATAAGTGTAGCTGTGAATTGTCAGAAGGCCCTTCTTGCTACCACTACGACCTCACACCTATCTTTTTTTACTAATGAATGTGGCTACGTTAAACTTCTAGGGTATGATATGTAATGTGTTGTGGTAGTTTGCATACACACACACACATATATTTAATAAGTCTAATAATATTAATAAAATGTTATAACACACTGAACTAACTCAAGTTGTGTAAAATTTTGATAGAAAAATTTTCTTTAAATTTATTTGTTCTGAACCAAGGTTTTATTTTGGCCAGAACATATGAAAGGTTTTGAAATTATGAAAGAAATGCATGAATATGACATAATAAATGCAAGGTGTGTACATATGTATGGTACTAGACTAGTTAATATTACTACTGTTTATAGTTGTAATCTAATTGGGAGAACATTTAATGGATGTGCTGTTGGGGTGGCCTCATCACTCCCTGTCTATGGCGACTACACATTGTCCAGTTATTTGATGGAAATTTTATGGGTGTGTTAGAAAATAAGTTGAGTTGGTGAATTCTCAGCAGACCAGACGCTCACGTAGCTTGAATGTGTAGCTCTGGTGCTGAGATCTGGTGGCCCCACCTCTCCGTGCTTGGGGGCAATATCAGGCTGCTCTGCCAAAATATAAACTGCACGGGTCCACTCTTGTATTAGTAACTCATCATTTGACACCACATTGGTGCCAAATATAAAACTCACAGCTCTGCAATAAAGTATTGGTCATGTGTCAGAATTCCATCCTCTAACCCATTTCTGGACACAACACTACACACAACAACAACACCACATAGACGGGTCAGATCTTTTTTGACCAAACAACACATCTTACCAATTTGGTTTCACATAGGATAAGTTCTCCCAGACTACATATTCTGAAATATGTTCATTAGCTTTCTGCCATAGAATAGGATAGGTGATATGTTTCACTGATCTCAACACTTGATCTGTCCTTCATAATCCTTACTGGAGTTTATGTATTTTATTTGTCTCTAGACCCTGAACTGGGGCGGGGGGTCTAGAGCGAATCCTTACTTGTTGTAAGGGATAGATTTTGATATGGCAGTATCAAATCACTCGAAACATTAAACACATACTAAAATATACAAAGAAATAATTTCAGTCTTACCAGAATTATGAATATAGAACACAGTTAATTGCTAGCAAAACTCAGCTGAGCTGCTGGCTTTAGTATGGCGTCCCTCTAAAGATATCAATTTGCTTCTGGGAATACACCACTATATTATTTACTGTGTCTACTAGGACAACTTATGACGAATGGCAAAAATGCGCGTCTGAGCGCCGATAATATATTCATCTATGGCCAATCACCGCCTTTTTTTCCTTTCAAATTCAAACCTACTACCAAAAAGTCATTTCAGTCATACCTCCGTCAAGTATGCCTTATTGTCTGTTGGTCCGTCCGTCTCTACTTGCGTTTCACAAAAAACACACTTGTTTTTTGAACCAACTCTGCCTTCCCCTACACAATTTTGCCTTTAAAGTTATTTTTAGCCACAATTCACCAGCCCATCCCGTCTCTTTCATTCCAACTAGATTTTAGCACTTGAGTCTCAAGGCTGCAGTTTTTTGAAAATTAGGGACATTTTTGTTTCAATGCAGACGCTCGCTGATATGAACAACACAGTCTTTTGTCAATATCTTTCTTATTATCTATCCGTCTGTATAAATGAAAGCATATTATTTCACTGCTCAAGATGGGCCATCCGGCCAGCTAGGTTTTATATTCCTAACATCATTATTAAGAAAAAGTTACTTTTCAAGGTTAGTTGGTTTTGTAATGCGTTCGTCACTGCATTCAAATAAACGGACTAAGTTATCGCAAAAACGTCCAAGAAATGACTGTTGCGTATAATAGCTAAGGTCCCTTTTGTCGATTTCTTTACTTTATGTCAACTTGGGGACGTGAATTTTTCCTTGCCCCACCAATTTGCGTCCTTTTAGCCTTGCTAGTTCCAAGCACGTTTCAGTCATTTTTTTTCCTCTGATCTCCGTTCTCATCCCGCTCCAAGGGTAAACGTTTTGCTTTCACGTCTAACAATTTAATTTCCATGGCGGGTGGTGACCCGCGGCGTGGGCGATCATGTATTCTAGTAGCTTACGCATTAGTTTTTATCCCTACGTTGTATCATTGGAGATATTTTAACGTTGTATCATGGTTAATTTTATGACAGAGTGTAAATTTGGCACTGAAAAAATGACTGCCGGACATCCGCTTCAAAGACGCCCATTGTATGATGAACGTAGAAAGCAAATATGGTCGTCACCAGTACCATTTTTAGAAAAAAAATACTATACGGAGATACAAATAGCCAGAAGCTGACCAGTGCTTTCTTTGAAAATGTTCAAGTAGACGTCTGAGAGTGTACGAATGTCACGAAATATATTCGTTCCTGTTTTCTTGTCTTCACTCCTCTCCGGCTTTATTACTTTGACATTCCTTTTACGAGCTAATTCTTCCAGTATTCGTTGTTTTCGCTTTCATCGTTCAAGGTTTTCTTATCACATCTTGTCACACCTCTCACAGCCCCCTCTTTCCTGGTTATTTTCTCCTTTGTTATCCGCGACGTGTAGCGAAAAAGCGAATTTGCCAAATTGACTTTTCGCGTATTGCCAGCTCCAGATAGAGTACGAGTCTACTTTGAGCGACACTCCTATTGATAACCCAGACTTTTTGTCTTGAAGATACATGAAACCATGTTGTCACAAGATGAGGTGCTAGTTTGCAAACATGACGTGCACAAATACACGGTCGATGACAGTCTTGGTAAAGATTAAGACACTGACAGTGATGTAACATTTCCGCCAGATGGACTTTCTTGTAATAAACAATTACAAGAAAATAACACCTTGGAGGAGATTATAATGTTGATCTGTGAGGTAGTGAGTTTGTAAACAAGACAAGCGAAACGGAGGAATCAAGATCTTATATGGTATGGAGTTTGAAAATCACATCTTATGTTGTCATGCAGTAATGTTCTACTTGAGATATGAGGGTAGTGGGGGAATAGACCACTACTAAGATACTTATTTGCAATTGGTATGGCTTTTGAGATGCTAAGATAGACTGCCTTTGTTGGCCCTCTGCTCAAAGTAACAACATGGGTGTGAAAGCTAAAATTTCGCTTATATTCTACAGCGTTGTAAGACTACTTCACTGACTCCCAATTGCTTCAAAAACGAATCATAGACAGCCAGGAACACTGAATATTAGGACCCAAATATAGATGCAAGCATAACTTTTGAGGAAGCAAAGAGTTTTATCAGAATCAGTTACAGAAACAAATGGAATGTAGAACATCCAGGGCACACACAGAATAATGCTTACTACCAGCTCCACAGAAGAGAACAAATGGTAATCTTCATACTCCGCACTGGCCACAACAGATTGAGATACCATCTATTCAACAAGCTAAAGATAGGAATTACCGATCAGTGTAACTGTGGCACTGATAAAATGACTGCTGAACATCTGCTTCAAAGTTGCCCCTTATATGTGGAACAGAGAAAGTGCATATGGCCGACGCCAGCTCCTTTCGTGGAAAAGCTTTACGGGGATTCAAATAGCCTCAAACTGACTACTGCTTTCTTTGAGAACATTCAAGTGGACGTCTGATAGTGTACGAAGAAGAAGAAGAACAGAAAATAGGACTGGACGTGAATTCTAAGAGAGTAGCCCCAGGGACATCACTTTGTGCCTTAAGTTCTAGGATCCAACTTCAAGTGCTATAAATTAGAACTTTAACTCATCTGAAAGAAAGGCATCTTAAATAAGTTGCCCGACAATATTCGGACGTTTCCGGTGCAAAAAGTAAATGTTTGCCAGAAAAAACACGGGTTAAGTTGTAATACATACCATTTAGCATTTTATATTGCATTTTGACATGTATAACGTGCTTGTGGATGTATAGTGGTATATGAGGCTGGCAACTTCATCACTGCAAATAACTTGACACATGAAACTCCACTGCAAAAGCTAGTGACAGCTTTGAGCAGGTTTCCTTGCAAGGAATAAACAGAAGAGGTGGCTCCAGTCGCCATAGAATGCAGGGCGTGAATGATGATTTCATGGTGTACATATTTATTATACAATCACTTTAGCAATTTCATATAAATATATAAATATATATATATATTTTGTCTACTTTCATCCGACTCACCAGGGTTAAAATAAACGCTCAGAGAGGGTAAAATGTCTGAGGAAGATTAGGTGTTGTATTGAAGCGGAGGTCGCCTGATGACTATGTCAGAAGACCCAATACTTAGCAGAGATATTTGTCTAATTTCAGTTTTTGGTGCAAGTGTGTGGTACATGTTGTATGCAGTTGACGCTAGACATCTCATCAGACGGGCTTTGAAGACGCCTGCCTTGATAACCTAAGAGGTTACCTCGGCCTTGTGCATGAGACGTGCTGCTGCCACTATATTTGACAACTGAAGAGAAGTACAGTCCTATGTTACATTGATAAACTACTAGTGAATAATAAACCTGTTTATCTGTAACTTTAAAGCTATAGTTGGATTAATCACTCTTGAGTGAATTGTATGTCTGCACCCGTATGAATCATACTGTTTTAAATATATAAACATAGAGAGCTATAAAATTGATAACTGCTGAATCACCTTCAGCTGGGGGCTCAGAAATAAGAGCGAAAATATATTTCCTCACAGAAGGGCGGGAGAATAATAAGTTCATGACAGCTTAGATGATCTCAGTTATTGTGTTTGCTTTTTTTTTTTTTTTTTTTTTTTGTAAAATCCCACGATGGTCCCTTAAATAGAAGCATCATTGTTCTATTTTTATCTCTGTCAAGAGTAATCTAGAGTGAAGGCTGATACCTTTGAATACCCTCATCATTATACTCTCAGTCTGACCACTACTGCAGAGCAGGGAAGACAATCCGTCACAACGAAGAAGAAGAACTTACAGTTATGTCGAATCATTATATAAAAGGTAAAGGTAGTCTGCCAAAGCAGATACTGCTGTAGGGGAGTGAAATTTCAGAGACTTAATTACACTAGGTTTTAGCTTTATGACGTGGAGTGACGGACAGGCCCCCCTTCATAGTTGCCCCTGCCTTCCCTAACTCATGAGCAGGATCTGGTAGCAATTTACACCTCGGAAGACTGAAGCATAATGCTATCCTTGCCACGAGAAACAAGAGCTCAACCTATCGACGCTACAAAAAATACGTAAAACAGGATACTTTTTGTTTTCTCTCTCTAACCAGCGGCACTCGAGCTTTCCAGCCCTTTTGGCCCAATGACATGTCATTGCGAGGCTGGGGGGGGGGGGGGGTGTCCAGTGGACTTTCCTTTCAACCCGGTCAGGAGCTTCGCCCCTTCCCATCCACAGAGGGTGTATGTGCAGGAGTCGTTCAGGTTATTCAGTCAAATTCCCGGTCGTAAACATTCCTTCAAACGCTGACGCCCGGGCTTGAACCTTGAAAACCTGGTTGCCAGTACACCGTTGTAGCCATTACACTAGCGCGGCTCCCAACAGGATACTTAAATAATATCCCAAGTAGTTCTCGTGGATCTCTGGTGAGACGAAGGAAGAAAACAACCAGTGCACCTTCAGGAATAACGTACGAGGCCAGTAATATGAAGTTGTGTATGGGGCTGGCAACCCCATCATGTGAAATAGATTGCTACAGAATCTACCACTACAACAGCACATAAAAGCTTTGACGGGGGCTTCCAGCAAGGAGATCATTTACTCTTGTAGGCCCATGCTCCATGAAGTGCGAGGAAGTTCTTGACGATGATTACGATAGGATTTTCATTTCTCGCCCTTTGAACTTGTCGCGGACAGAATCCACATATCCCGGTATATCAAGTTATAATCAGACCACACGGTCGTTTATGTTTGGACATGCGTCTTAATATAACCGCTAAGGCTCAAGCTTGCAACTGGATATTTCATGATAAAGGAACCCACATGTGAAAAGCGTCAAGGACCAAATACAATTAAACACTTTCTGGTGAACTGCAAGAAGTATGACCCCAGCACAGGCAAAACATTAGGATTTACCGTTATAACCACAAGGTGGAATTGAGTGTAGAAAATCTTATAGGCATTAAGACCCCACCAGAAATACAAAAGTTAATAAAGCACTATATTCCAAAAACCAAAAGCTAACATATAAAAAATATGGATGCTAGCCAGTAGTTTACTGTGGTAGGTTTCTCTCAGATAAATACAGATTGACTATAAATAAACCTCCAACCAATATTAAACACATAACAGTATAGATACAACCATTTGTTTAAACAATACAACAAATATGAAATATAACTAAAATGTAAAAACACCAACAAGAGTAATAAAACAACACAGAACACAAAATGAATACAATCAAGAAAATACCACAATAAATGAAATGCATCCTGATATAACCAACAGCTCCGTGTTTATGGTAGATGGTTGAAAGGGCGTGCTACAAAGAAAAGTAGCAAACATATATATATATATATATATAAAACCAACGGACACTTTGTCAAGGCTGAACGAGGCGTGTCTTACCAAAACGAGGAAAAATGTATTTGTAAATTATAACCCGGTACCATGTTTACTGCCAAAAAGAGCCTTTGCAAATCTAAACAACATCTGGAAATCTTCTCAGTACAGCACAAACACCAAATTAAAATTATACGAGAGTTGCGTACTTTCTGTACTTGTGTATGGCGCAGAGTGCTGGAGAGTAACAGAATAGGAAATGTCCAAATTATCATCTTTCCATGCAACCTGCTTAAGGAACATTCTTCTAATGTTAAATAGTTAAATAGCAACTGCTTACACGGCGCAGTCAAAAAGGCACGCATACCATAATTGCAAGCAGATGCTGGAACTGGGTTGGCCATGCCCTCAGAAGGGACCCTGACACCTTCACCAGAACTACTATGCTATGGACCCCAGACGGACGACGAAAGAGAGGCAGACCAAAGACAACCTGGCGGAGAATATTGGAGGCTGAGATGAAAATCAAGAACCAGAGTTGGGGAACGGCCCGAAGGAAGGCCGCCGACCGAGCAAAATCAGGACAGTTTGTTGCTGCCCTATCAGACGCCACTAGGCGTGATGGCCAGTGGCTGCTTTGTCAATCAGGGGCTAAGGATCCAAGGAGAAAAAAATATGTTTACTGCACAATAGCAGACACCTGTTTCTTGTTAACGACCGCTAGCCAGGTTAAAATTTAAAACTAATAAATTAAACCTGAAAGACGGTTTTTCCGTTCAGGAAGTCCCGGCCTGAAAGGGGGGGGGGGCGGGGGGCGGGGCGGGCGGGAGTTTAGCTCTCAAGCCGGAAGTGACCCTGGTTTATTTTTGTCCTTATATATTCTCGCTGAGGGCTACAGTGTTATTCAATAATTGAGTTGTCATCTCTAAGTTAATCTCGTACATAATATGGATCTGCTGGACATACTCAAAAGGTTATTAACGGGGAATTTTTAAAAAGGGCGATGAGTTATGTGGCGATGTACGCCAGGTGATGGTGCATTTCCATAAAACATTAAACAAAAAAAATTGCGGAGTCAATTTTTGTTTATTGTGCTTGTTTTAATAAACAAGAGGAAAATAGTAATTTATTTCATAATTTTGATCTTGCTTTTGTGGAACACAGGGGCGGACTGAAAGTGACCTGGGCTGCTTGGTAAAATGAGTCATGGGTCCTCTGACTACTCATTCCACTTACTTACTTAGTCGTTCCTCTTCTACCGTGAGGTATAGAGGTTTGGAAGAGAGATTGCCAGACTATTCTATCAGCTGTCTTCTTCCTGGCCTGGTTCCATTCTAGTCCTCGGTCCTTCAAAGATTGTCTAATGTTGTCCTCCCAGCGGACTCTGGGTCGTCCTGGAGGTCTGGATCCCTGGCTCTTTGTTTCCCATGCTTGTCGTGGTAGCCGATCTTCTCCCATTCTGCAGACATGGCCAAACCATCTTAGTTGGGACTGTTCTATTTGGGTCTGCAGCGGGTGGGATTTTAGGCCTTGACGTATCGTCTGGTTGCGGACCATGTCTCTTCTTGTTACTTCAACCACCTTCCTCAGATACCTCATTTCTGAAGTTTGGATCTGGCTTTTGTGGGTTGTAGTCATTGCCCATGACTCGCATCCATCTGTCAAGACTGGGACATAGGTGGAGCGGTATACAGTCATCTTCGTTTTCTTACCAACCTCTTTCTTGCTGAGGAATCCTCGATTTATGGCCTGATAAAGTCTCCCAGCCGCTGCTTTTCGAGTGGCCAACTCTTCTTTGATGCCCCCCTTTCGGTCTATAATAGCTCCGAGATATTTAAAGTGGTCGACCTGCTCCAGGACCTGTTCTCCCAACTTAATCTGATGTTTTCTTTCTTCTCGTGATATCACCATGGATTTTGTTTTAGAGCTGCTTATGACCACCCCTCTCTTCTCCAGCTCTTCCTTCCAGACTTGCAGGTTGGATTGGAGATGTGTCTCTGATTTAGCAATCAGGACAACATCATCAGCAAATGCTAGCTCTGAAATACAGACCTGTCTCATCTTCCAGTACCCCACTGAATACTTTCTTGTTCTCTCCTTACATGCCTTGATGACATCGTCCATGAGGAGTATGAAAAGATAAGGTGACAGGATATCGTACTCATTCCACATTGAGTGGAAATGATTCATTCTACTCCAACAAACATCAACCACCTGACACCAACAGACATTCATTCATAACCCTCCACTCCCAAGGGAGCAGAGGCCTTCAACAAACACATGCCAAGTCCTCTTGTCACGTGCCATCATCTCAAGTTCTTTCCACGTTCTCCTCATCATTTTCACCTATGTTTCCAGCTCTCTTCTCCATGTGCTTCTTGGTCTACATCTGCCTCTTTTGCTCTGGGGGTTCCAGAACAAGGACTGCCTTGTAATGCTATCAACAGATTTCCTCAGTGTGTGTCCTATCCATCGCCATCGTCTTCTTCTCATCTCTTGTTCCACTGGCACTTGTCTAGTTCTTGTCCTCAGTTCCACGTTGGTAACCTTGTCAACCTCGTACCATTTTAATCCCTCTATTCTACGCAAGCACCCATTTATGAAAGTCTGTAGCTTTTTGGTTGTTGTCTTTGTTGTTCTCCATGTCTCAGAGCCATACAATAGGACTGACCACATTTGAGTTGAAGATTCTTATTTTCGTGTTGGATCCGATTTCTCTTGATCTCCATATATTTCCCAATGCAATGAAAGCTCCTCTTGCTTTTTGTATTCTTATTTTGATATCACTGTCTGTCCCCCAAACTTTGTCTAAATTGCTGCCAATATATGTGTACGATTCTACATCTTGTATTGGTGTTTCTTCAAGTTCAACCCTGATATCATTACCTGCATTTATTCTCATTATTTTTGTCTTTTCCCTGTGTATATGTTTTCTTTAGTAAATTAATGATCTTCAGGGGAACTCCATAACGCCTCATCAATTTCCAAAGTGATTCTCTGTCTACACTGTCAAATGCCTTTTCGTAGTCCACAAATCCGATGTATAGTGGTGAATTCCATTTCAAACTTTGTTCAACTATTATTATTAAAGTGGCTATCTGGTCTGTACAGGATCTGTTTTGTCGAAAACCTGCTTGTTCATCTCTCAGTTTCTTGTCTATGGACTCTTTTAATCTCTCAAGGATAATCCTGTTTAATACTTTTCCTGGCACTGATAGTAACATTATTCCTCTATAATTTGTGCACTCTTGTAACTTTCCCGTCTTAGGCAACTTAACCAGATATCCTTCCTTCCATTCTGCTGGTATTTCTTCCTTTTCCCACACTTTACCAAGTAATTTATATAACTGTAGCCGTGTTGATATCTGCTTTGATGACCTCTGCTGGAATGCCATCAGGTCCAGACGCTTTTCTATCTTTTATGAGCTTTATGGCTTTCTTTATTTCTTCCTTCGTTGGTCTTTCCCCGTTAATTTGTAGCTCTTCTTCTGCTGGCTGGATGTCCGGGGGGTTTTGTGGAGCTGGTCTATTGAGAAGGTCCTCAAAATATTCTGTCCACCTCTTCATTTGCTCTTGTATATTGCTGAGCAGTTTTCCATTCTTGTCTTTTATGAGGCAACTTGTTTGCTTGTACTTCTCTGTTTGCTTCTTTGTGCTTGTCACGGGACGCCAGTAATTCGGCATTTCAATTCCTAAAACCTATTGTTGATATTTTGTCGATACATTTCTCAAGGCATGAGAAATGTAGTCGGTTGTCTATCCCTATTGTCCGAACCAGACACCGTCTTCATCAGTCGTGGGAAACCCACCAATTTTACAGGGAATGTTTACATAGCAATGAGACAGCGCTCGGCGTAAGCTCTGGAAATGCAACAACATTCACCTGGAATGTTTTCACAACAAGGAGACATTACATCAACAGACCATCGACGGACGTCGCGGGTGTGTTTACCCAAGGCGAGTAATCTACAAATGTTATTTCGGCTTGTAACAGAGCATAACGGTGGTCAGTCTGACTTCACGGAATAACATTGGATTAACGGCGACACAGAGTCGGAGCGTAGATCAACGTAAAGGAGTAAAGAATACGTCATTATAGAAAGACTATTAAATGCTGCACATACATCAGACGAACGCAGACAGATTGTCTGGGAGAGGAGAAACAAGAAAGCGACCATAGCAAAACTTTACACAGAAAAGGGGACTGGTTGTCTGCCGGGAATAATGACGAATGGAACTTCACATGAACATCAGGAACGAACACGGGAAATAGCCAGCGGCCATGGGAACACTATAAAACCCAACGCAATTGATCGCTCAGTATTGCAAGAGCCAGCATTCCGCCAACATACTTGGGGTCTAGATTTCAGGACTTGTGTCAGTGAATTCTTTATATGGATACCAAGGTTAGTGTAATATAGTTTGTACATTATTATTATACATCTATCTTAACTTCAGTCAAATAATATATACATATTTCCCATAAATATCACACTGTAAATACCAGTCACGTTTTATAATATTATATTTTATATTAATAAGTACAGGTTGCAATAAACACCGTGCAGAGACTTATTGGATCTATAAGATTGCACAGTTTCCAGTAACTATAACGAAGTAAATACAAGACACTTTTATTTTGCCTCTTACATTACCCGGTAAACAATGCAGTAAACACCGCGCAGTCATGCATTATAGTGATAAGAATTTTCAGACAAGAACACACTACAGGCGTAACATAGATTACGGGGTACTTATAACGGTTTGTTATTTTATCCATCGTTGTGGTAGAGACAGGGACCATTTGAGATAACTCAGCCTTCGTCTTACTACCCTGTTGGCGTTAATCACGGGACAAGCTAAATGAGTAGGGCCGACCAGAGATACTGCGACGACACGCATCTCACAGATAATTAACGGAAACAAACCTACCAATACTCAACGTGGGTTTAGAAAGGAAATTTGCTAGGCGGCGAAGGAGACCTTCTGTCATCGACCACCCACACAGAAAAGTAAGCAGAAAATACCCAGAAGGACTGCTGCATTACCAAGAGCTGTCTACGTGAATTTAATGATCAGAAGTTCCAGGAGCAAACGGACGATCTTTACAACAAGTGCCTTTGAGAAATCTTGATCAGAAGTTGCAAGAGCAGACGGACGATCTTGTAAACCCAGTGCCTACAAAATTTATCGAGATCCTAATTTACCTGCAGTAATGGACAGATTCTCCCAGTAAAACTGATGCGCCAACAAATTCAACTATATACCATATTTCACCATCATCACCACCTGAGAAAAATATATTCACCACAAAGAGACATCTGCATATCAGACGAAGTCTCCACCGCATAACATTGCTTCAACACAACCTAGGAACAAGCCACCTCAGACGCTCGTGGCAATGTCAACACTCGCTTTGTGAAGAACAAAAGAACAGGCCATCGACACCTGACGAAATAAAGTGGACCGTCCAGTATTATTGAATGCAGACAAAGCCTTGTCCAGTGTATACAAATACCCAGAGTTTTATTGACAGTCAGTCAGAGACCCGAAACAAGATATCCTTTTGTAGTATTTAGGACTCGCTTAATTCATCATCATCATCGCAAAGTATAGTCTTAAGATTCAGTTGTGTAATTTGCATAAACTATTATCTTCTTTCACAGGTATAGTTAATGTCAGTCCTAGCTGCATTTGTATTATTGTAATTGAATGTTGTTACCTTTCAGTAATTCAATAAATGTTGTAGTTGTGTTTGCATTACCAACACACGTTAATTACCTATATAGAGAAGGAAAGAAAGTGTGCGAAAGAGACATACATTTGGCAAATACTCGCCGATTTCGGAGGTACCCATTGCAGCTGGGTCGGCTCAGGAGCCGTCAGTCCCTGGTCGACGACACTCCTTCAAATGTCCTCGCCAGGTCTCGAGTTAATCCAGTCCAAATCCCGGTCGACGAAAAATCCTCAAATGCCGTCGCCCGGGTTTGATCCTGTATCACCCGGTCGCCAGAGCAGTGTTGTAACCACTACGCTAGCGCGGCTCCCATAAGAGTCTTAAAATTCACCTTCTCCACTCCTGCTGCCTATTCTCAACCGGTTGCCAGGCAAATCTGAGCCATTGACAAAGCCGGCACCACACAGATAACTCTCCCTGGTTAATCTTCGGGTTAACCCTGTGACAGTGCTGTTATACAGTTCTCTCATATTTCCTTTGGCTGCAGCATCTTCTGCCTCTCTTGCCAACTCCTCAATATACTTCCTCTTGTCTCTTTCGATACTTCTTTTTACTTCTTTGTTTGCTTCTGTGTACACTTCTTGAGCCTTGGCTTTGGAACTTCTGGTTTTACTTGTGTTTAAATCTGCTTTCTTGTTTTTTCTGTCTTTTATCTTATTGATGGTTTCTGTTGTTATCCATGCTTTTTGTTGTCGTTCCCTTTTCAACAATATTTCTCCACATGTCTCATTCCATACAGTTTTGATTTGCTGCCAATAGTCTTCTGTATTCTCTACATCTTCCAGCTGTTCGAGCACTTGGAATTTGTTGGATATTAGACCGCAAATTTGTCTCTTGTTTCTTGATTTCTTAGATGTCCTACATTAAATTGTTGTCTATAATTTTGCATTGTTGCATATATCTTGAGTTTCATTTTTACTTTGGCTATCAGAAGGTGGTGATCTGATGCCACATCTGCTCTTCTATGTAGTGGTGTTGATGGTATTGTATGATGGTGATATTACTAAATGTAATTGTATGAGGCCAGCTGTGAAGGCTCCTGAGATAAAATGTAGTTGAGAATTGTCAGAAGGCCTTTCTTTAATACCCACAGATATTTAACAAGACTAATAATATTAATAAATGTTAAAATACACTGAACTAACTCACGTGTGTAAAATTTTTTGATAAAATTATATTACATTTATTTTGTTCTGGATCAATTTTTTAGGTTGACCAGAACTTAAAAGGATTTAGAGATTATGAAAGAAATGCATGGAATATTATATCATAAATGCAATAGTGTACATATATATGTACTATACTAGTTAGTTTTATTAAAATGTTCTAGTAGTCATCTACTTGGGAGGATAGTTAATGTTTGTGCTGTTGGGGTGGCCTCATCACACCTGTCTATATTGACTACACAGTGTCCAGAAAATGGTGGGAATTTTTACGGGGATATTAGTAACTACAAAGCGTTGGTGAATGTCCAGCAGACCAGAGGCTCACTCATCTTGTAGTTGTAGCTCTGGTGCTGAAATCAGGTGGTCCCACCTCTCCGTGTGCTGGCGGGCAATAATGGTGGTCTCTGTCACAAGTACTGCACAGATACACTCGAGTAAAGTCACCAACTGAATAGACACTGCTTTGTTGACAACAGAAACTCACAGCTCTGCAATCAAAGTATGGGCCATGTGTCAAAATCTATTCTCTACCCACGTCTGGACACAACACTGACACAACAACCACATCATACAGACAGGTCAGATCTCTCTGACCAAACAGCACATTTACCATGGTGGTTTTACATCAGATAGATCCTCCCAGACTATAGATTCTGAAAAATATTTATTAGTTTTCTGCCCTAAAAGAGGATAGGTAATATGTTTCATTATTCTCAACACTTGATCTGTCTTGCCTAACCCTTGCTGGAGTTTATGTATATTGTTGGTCCCTAGACCCTGACTGGGCGGGGGGTCTAGAGCAAATCCCTACTTGTTTGTAAGGCTAGATTTCGATATGGCAGTATCAAATCACTCAAACATGAAACAATATTCAAAATATATAAAGAAATAATTTCAATCTTACCAGATTATGAATAAATAACACAGAATTGCTAGCAAAACTCAGCTGAGCTGCTGGCTATAGTATGGCGTCCCTAACTTTCACTTTCTTTCATATGGAAATCACCACACTTTAAAATCTGTGTCTATCACTGAACAACTATTGAGAAATGACCCCAAATCCGCGTCTAAGCGCCGACAATATGCTTGTCTGTGGCCAATCACTGCCTAGGTTTTTTTTTGAATTTCAAATTTCCTACACTAAAGTCATTTCAGTCATGCTTCAGTCAAGTATGGATGTTTATCTGTTAGTCTGTCCGTCTCTACTTGCGTTTCTACAAAAATGTACTTGATTTTTGAACCAACCTTTCTCTCCCCTCCAAATTTTTGTCGTTAAAAGTTATTTTTAGACACAGCCACCACAATATCCCGTCTCTTCCATACTAAGTAGATTTGAACACCTGCGTCTCGAGGTCGTGTTTTTTTTGTGCAATTAGCGACACTTTTAGATTCAATACAGTCTGTCGATGATGTGAACAACACTGTCTTTTGTCATTATCTTCAATATTATCTA
Source organism: Oreohelix idahoensis (assembly GCA_024509875.1). NCBI lineage: Eukaryota > Metazoa > Mollusca > Gastropoda > Stylommatophora > Oreohelicidae > Oreohelix > Oreohelix idahoensis. Next base: position 18,443 of record JAMPIV010003843.1, read on the forward strand.
TCCGTCTGTAAAATTAAGAACATATTAGTTCACTGCTCAGAATGGGCCATCCGGCCAGCTAATTTTTATATTCCTAACATTAATATTAAGAAAAAATTACTTTTTAATTTTTGTAATATTCCAAACATCTGCGTTTTAGCCGCTGAATTCAAATCACAAGGGCTTGGTATCGCAAAAGCGTCCAATAAATGACTGTGGCGTAACATATCTATGGTCCCTTCTGTCGAGTTGCTTACTTTTTATGTCAACTTGGGAAACGTGACTTTTCTCCATTTCCCCCCCCCCCCCCCAATTGCGTCTCCTTAGCCTTTCTAGTCTCACGCAATCTTTCCAGTCATATTTTTTTTCCTTTTTGATCCGCCGTTCCCCTCCTGTCTAGCAAGTCAATTATTAAGGAGGATGATGACCCGCGGTCTAGGCGATCATGTACTATTCGCAGCCTACGCATTATGTTTTTATCCTTAAATGTTATCTTTGGAGGTATTTTACCGTTGTATCTCTGTCAATTTCACTACACATCTCCCCACTTGAAAACATGCCTATGGCAAGTTCCAAAACCAGCGATACACATAGGTAAAATTACTCCTCACGTCTGCCACTACTCTAATTTTGATCACAGGGGTGCCGACTGAGGAAATCTGCACCGACATTCAATTTGCCTGGGATATATTGGATACTGAACTGATAAGGTTGAAGCAATAAAGACCACCTCAGCAATCTTGCGTTTTCATGCTTAGCCTGAGATAAAAACACGAGAGGCTGATGGTCCGTCTCCACCACAAAAGTCCTACCATACAGATAGATTTGAAACTTCTTTATTGCCCAGATTAATGCTAAACATTCTTTTTCGCTTGTGGAGTATCCTTGTTCCGCCTTATTCAATTTACGGCTTGCATAAGCGACTGGTTTAAGTTCCCCATCAGGTGAAGATGATCTTTGCAACAAAGCCCCTCCGAGTCCTACATTACTTGCATCGGTTCTTAAGACAAAGTCCTGTGTCAAATCAGGCAGTTTGAGAATAGGCTTGCTAGTGAGTTTTTCTTTTAACTCTTGGAACGCTAGTTCACATTGTGCAGTCCAAATAATTTTATCTGGAAGTCCCTTGCGAGTCAGATCAGTCAGAGGAGCACATATAGCGTTAAAATTTTTGATGTATTTCTGATAAAATCCGCATAACGACACGAATGATCGCACGTCCTTTTTTTGTTTGTGGCCTAGGTGCTCTCTGCAGTTTTTCCAAGTTCTTAGGATCAGGGGTCATATTACCCTGATATACAGTGTGTCCCAAGAATTCCAACTCTTTGCATCCAATACAACATTTTGTTGGCCTAGCAGTTAAGTTCGCCTCCCGAAGTCTATCAAACAACATCTCCAGAGCTTCAATGTGTTCTTCAAATGTCTCGGTGGCGACGAGAATATCATCCATGAAATTCGTGATACATGGGTTATTCAGGGGATCCAACAATTTGCGCATCATCCTTGAAAACACACTCGGAGCATTTTTCAGTCCGAATGGTAGCATATTGAATTCATAATGTCCATCCGAAGTGCTAAAAGCCAAATAAGGTCTCACTTCAGGCTTCACTGGGATCTGGTAATAGCCTTTACTAAGATCCACTTTTGAAAAGTATTTTGCCTTGTTCAGTCTGGCAAATAACTGTTTTGTGTCTGGTAATGGATCCACTTGTCCTTCTGTGACAGCATTCAGTTTCCTGTAATCTATGCACAGTCTGTGTTCCCCAGACGGTTTTCTCAACAAAACGACACTAGAACTAAAAGATGATTCACTGTGCGAAATAATCCCCTCCTTCAACAAATACTCTATTTCTTCCTTCAATGCCTTCTCCTTCGCGAACGGAATAGAATAGGCTCTCATACAGATTGGGTTTGAGTCTACCAGTTTCATGTCATACTGTAGCACATTTGTATGGCCTGGTTTATCTGTTAATACATCTGTATGTTCCTCCAGAACCTGTTGAACTCTCTCCCTCTGGTTTTTAGTCAGGTGCTTACTGACTTTTACCTGTGCTGCGGTTTCACAAGGATGTAATGGGTATTCATGTGAGGTGAGTGGTTCTTTTTGCATCTGGGTTGCAATAGCCAAGGTCAATAAGGGGGTGCTTTCCTGGAGTGGTCTGTCCAGATACTTCTTTAACAGGTTTACATGATAAACTTTTTCCTTCCCCTTTTTGTCAATTTTATAGTTTGTTCTAGACACCTTCTCTAGAACCGTATATGGACCTTGCCAACCAATTTGTAATTTATTCTGGCTTCCGGGTAGTAGAAGCAGCACCTTCTCTCCGACTGCCAGTTCCCTGTCCTTTGCCTTCCTATTAAAATATGCTGCATGTTTCTTCCTGGCTTGCTTCAAATTATCATTTGCCAGTTTCCATCCAGCTTTCAAACGAGTGGTCAGTTCGTTCACGTATTGATACGATGAGGTAACAGTCTCTTCCGCCTTCTCATCTGTCCAGGTCCTTAATAGAGCTTCTAATGGACCTTTTATTGGCCTCCCAAATAGCAGAGTTGCGGGAGCCATCCCGGTTGAACTATGTGGTACCTCCCGGTAAGCAAACAATGCGGCGGGCAGGAATTGATCCCACAGATCCGGTTTTTCGTGTGCCAGCTTTCTCAGGATAGAAATGAGAGTCCCGTTGAACCTCTCTACCTGGCCGTTCCCTTGTGGATGGTACGGACTACAATGAAAGTGTCTGGCTTGAAATAGTTTAAAAACTTCTTCCGTTAGTTTCCCCTTGAACTGAGAACCATTATCCGTCAAGATTTGATGCGGGAATCCTAATCGGGTAAATATTGTAAGTAGTGCCTCTGCTACATGTTTTGAATCAATTGATGGCAGGGCTACCGCCTCTCCCCACATAGAACAAGTGTCCACCAGAGTAAGGATGTAACTGTTCCTCCTCTTGGTCCGAGTGAGAGGTCCTACAATATCCACTGCAACCCTCTCAAAAGGTGTTCCCACTATGGGCATTTCCCCTAGAGTTGCAGGAGCAGTCCAGTGCTTTGGAGCTACCCTTTGACATTCTGGGCAGGATTTGACATATCTTTTTTATATCCTCCGTTATCCCTGGCCAGAAGTAATGACAAGCTATACGCTGTCCTGTGGCGCTGATCCCCATGTGACCACTGAAGGGAATCGCATGCCCGAGTTCCATCACTTTATCTCTATATGAAGTGGGAAGAACCAGCTGGTTATGACCATTTGTTCCAGTTCCGGCCTTCCTGTATAAGAGTTTGTTCTTCATGAAATATTCCCCCTTGCTCGGAGGTGTGTGGCATTTGGGCAATTTTTTAAAACATGGCTTGAGTGTCCTATCCTCAGCCTGCGCCTTCCTCATCTCCTCTGGATGAGCATTTATAGGTTCACCTTCTTCCTCCTTCTTCTGTGACCTGGTCTGCACTGTCGCCATGATCACAGGTTTCTCGGGGTTCCCCAAGAAGACGTATCTACACCCCAATATCAGAGGGTAGATTGGTTCATCTATCACTGCTGCTCTGATTTCTCCTTCCACATAGCGAGTTTTCACCGTTATCCTTGCGATGGGAAGTGTCATGAGTGGTATGTCCTTAGTCGCCCCTTGTATTTCCACTGTTTCTGTGGTATACTGACTTGGGTCCACTAGGCTAGACTTCACAACTGAATCATAATCCAAACCTGTATCATAAAGGCACCTTATGGTGACCCCATTACAAATAACATCCTCACAAACTGGGGGGTGATAAGGTTCCTGTTGTCCCTTAGGATTAACCTTTAATCTTTGCGTCCCCGACTTCATTGCAGCAATGTTTGAAGGTTTCCTTCTACAAAATTCGGTGTTATGGTTATCCTTCTTGCACCATTTACACCATCTTTTTCCTTGGTTCAACGGTTTTCTTTCATTGAACTTTTGGTCATTGAACTGTGAGTTTCTGTCGCGATAGTCATTTCTTGGACGCTCAAAGTTTGTCCTACCTTTATTTCCCTGCTCTCTATTATCAAATTTATTAAATTGCTGTGGAGCTTTAAAATTGTCTATGTGCTTCTTTTTAGCACCACTTACCTCTGCCTGGGCTGCCTGATACCTCTCAGCAACATTTAAAATTTCCCCCAACTTCTCTGCACCTTGTTCCATGAGAAATTTTCTCATGTCTGGAGCCATGGACTCTCTCAATTGCTCAATCATGATCATTTCTTTAAGATCTTGGGTCTTCCCCAGAGCCGTCCATTTCTCCAAATAGGTTTCTAGTCTAGCAGAGAATTGGTGGTATGTCTCCCCAGACAACAGTTTGGCATTTCTAAATTTCTTACGATAAAATTCACCATTCTTCTCGTACCTTAATAACAAAGCCTGCTTTAACATGTCATAATTGTCTTGGTCTTCCCTGTTCATTTTGGCAAATACTTCATAAGAAGTACCTCTCAATCCTTGTGATAGCTTTAAGCTCCACCTCTCTCTCTCTCTAACCCATATGTAGTAGCTAATAACTCAAAACGTCCTAGGTACCCCTCTATGTCATCGTCTTTTTCAACAAAATGGTCTAAATGAAACCCCATAGCTGAGTTTGAGGCTCCCAGACTGGGCGTAGCATCCGAGGCAAAAGGGCTGGCACCATTTTCAGGAGCCTGGCCTTGTAATTCCAGCTCCCTTAGTCGTAATTCGTGCTCCCTTTGCAACCTTCTATCTTCTGCCTCCCTTTCGGCAGTCAACCTTTTTTCTTCTGCCTCCCTTTGCTGTCGTTTTTCTTCTGCCTCAATTTGCAGCCTCTTAGTCTCAGCCTCTAACTTCTTCTCTTCAACCAACCTGTCAGACTCCAATTTTCTTTCAGTCTCTTTTTCTAATCTCCTTTCTTCCCGTTCAATATATTTATCACATTCAGCCGTTACGTATTGAATTAAAATTTGACCATCCATTCCCATCTCCTTCGCGGTGAGCACAGCAGCTGATCTAAATTTTGCCAGCTCCGCCATACTTTTTTGACAATATAATAATATACAAGATAAATCTCTAACCAGTAAATACACTAAGTACTTCTTATGACTATAGTCTAACCAATTCTAACTAACCAGTTAACTAATTAATTATTACTGGCTGTGAAGATTCACCAACTTTTATCTGCAGGGACACTTTTAATTTTAAAGGGAATTTTACAATTTATTTCCCTTCTTTTATTTCTCCCACCAGGAGATCCTAATATTACTGTTGGGCTAATTATCCCTGGACAAGACCCCAATTTATGTAGTGGTGTTGATGGTATTGTATGATGGTGATATTACTAAATGTAATTGTATGAGGCCAGCTATGAAGGCTCCTGAGATAAAATGTAGTTGAGAATTGTCAGAAGGCCTTTCTTGCTACCACTACGACCTCACACTTAATTTTTTTTTTTTTTTAATGAATGTGACTACGTAAAGTGTCTAGGGTTATGATATGTAGTGTGGTGTAATAGGTTATAGATATACCCACAGATATTTAACAAGACTAATAATATTAATAAATGTTAAAATACACTGAACTAACTCACGTGTGTAAAATTTTTTGATAAAATTATATTACATTTATTTTGTTCTGGATCAATTTTTTTAGGTTGACCAGAACTTAAAAGGATTTAGAGATTATGAAAGAAATGCATGGAATATTATATCATAAATGCAATAGTGTACATATATATGTACTATACTAGTTAGTTTTATTAAAATGTTCTAGTAGTCATCTACTTGGGAGGATAGTTAATGTTTGTGCTGTTGGGGTGGCCTCATCACACCTGTCTATATTGACTACACAGTGTCCAGAAAATGGTGGGAATTTTAACGGGGATATTAGTAACTACAAAGCGTTGGTGAATGTCCAGCAGACCAGAGGCTCACTCATCTTGTAGTTGTAGCTCTGGTGCTGAAATCAGGTGGTCCCACCTCTCCGTGCTGGCGGGCAATAATGGTGGTCTCTGTCACAAGTACTGCACAGATACACTCGAGTAAAGTCACCAACTGAATAGACACTGCTTTGTTGACAACAGAAACTCACAGCTCTGCAATCAAAGTATGGGCCATGTGTCAAAATCTATTCTCTACCCACGTCTGGACACAACACTGACACAACAACCACATCATACAGACAGGTCAAATCTCTCTGACCAAACAGCACATTTACCATGGTGGTTTTACATCAGATAGATCCTCCCAGACTATAGATTCTGAAAAATATTTATTAGTTTTCTGCCCTAAAAGAGGATAGGTAATATGTTTCATTATTCTCAACACTTGATCTGTCTTGCCTACCCCTTGCTGGAGTTTATGTATATTGTTGGTCCCTAGACCCTGACCTGGGCGGGGGGTCTAGAGCAAATCCCTACTTGTTTGTAAGGCTAGATTTCGATATGGCAGTATCAAATCACTCAAACATGAAACAATATTCAAAATATATAAAGAAATAATTTCAATCTTACCAGATTATGAATAAATAACACAGAATTGCTAGCAAAACTCAGCTGAGCTGCTGGCTATAGTATGGCGTCCCTAAACTTCTTTCACTTTCTTTCATATGGAAATCACCACACTTTAAAATCTGTGTCTATCACTGAACAACTATTGAGAAATGACCCCAAATCCGCGTCTAAGCGCCGACAATATGCTTGTCTGTGGCCAATCACTGCCTAGGTTTTTTTTGAATTTCAAATTTCCTACACTAAAGTCATTTCAGTCATGCTTCAGTCAAGTATGGATGTTTATCTGTTAGTCTGTCCGTCTCTACTTGCGTTTCTACAAAAATGTACTTGATTTTTGAACCAACCTTTCTCTCCCCTCCAAATTTTTGTCGTTAAAAGTTATTTTTAGACACAGCCACCACAATATCCCGTCTCTTCCATACTAAGTAGATTTGAACACCTGCGTCTCGAGGTCGTGTTTTTTTGTGCAATTAGCGACACTTTTAGATTCAATACAGTCTGTCGATGATGTGAACAACACTGTCTTTTGTCATTATCTTCAATATTATCTATCCGTCTGTAAAATTAAGAACATATTAGTTCACTGCTCAGAATGGGCCATCAGGCTATCTAATTTTTATATTCCTAACATTAATATTAAGAAAAAATTACTTTTTAATTTTTGTAATATTCCAAACATCTGCGTTCTGCTGCTCAATTCAAATCACAAGCTTGGTATCGCGCAAAAGCGTCCAATAAATGACTGTGGCGTAACATATCTATGGTCCCTTCTGTCGAGTTGCTTACTTTTATGTCAACTTGGGAAACGTGACTTTTCTCCGTTCCCCCCCCCCCAATTGCGTCTCCTTAGCCTTTCTAGTCTCACGCAATCTTTCCAGTCATATTTTTTTCCTTTTTGATCCGCCGTTCCCCTCCTGTCTAGCGAGTCAATTATTATGGAGGATGATGACCCGCGGTCTAGGCGATCATGTACTATTCGCAGCCTACGCATTATGTTTTTATCCTTAAATGTTATCTTTGGAGGTATTTTACCGTTGTATCTCTGTCAATTTCACTACACTCTATATACCTTTACATCCTGCAATGATGATCTAAACTTCTTGTTTATGCATATATGATCAATCTGATTTTCTGTTCTATGGTCTGGTGATATCCATGTTGCCTTGTGTATTCTCTTATGTGGAAACATGCTTCCTCCTACAGCCAGTTGATTTGAAGCACAGAAGTTTGAGAATAGTTCCCCATTTTCATTCATTATTCCTAGCCCATGTTTTCCCATGACTTCTTCAAAGCCGGTGTTGAACTGTATCTATCTTTGCATTCATGTCACCCATCAAAATCGTGATGTCTCTTCTTTTTATTTTTTCCATAATTTCCTGTAGTCTAGTATAAAATGCTTCTTTCACAGACTCTTCTTTGTCATTAGTTGGTTCATAATATTGGATGACATTTACATTTATTTTCTTTTTAGCTGTTTTAAAAGTAGCTGTTATTATTCTGAGTCCAACGGCTTCCCATTCAATGAGTGCTTTCTGTGCTTCTTTAGATAACATAAGAGCTACCCCTTCACTGTGGTGTGAACTTTCGTCTTCATGTCCTGAGGACAGCACCAATTCACCTGTGATGAGTTTCTTCTTGTCTACCCCCTTCCACTTTGTTTCACACATTCCCAGAACCTCGATTTTATATTCCTTCATTTCTGCTGCTACTTGTGCCACTTTCCCTTGTTCGTTTAATGTCCGAACATTCCAGGTGCCAAATCTGGAAGTTCTCCTAGAAGAAAGAAGGTTAGTCAGTAACACAGATTCCTTTCGGCTTTCTCTGTGTTGTATCATACGCCTCCTTGCAAGAGGACCTTCCCCTGTCTTGGATGGCTGTGTTCTATTTTCCTTAATTGACTTGTCCATGTTTGTTTAAGTTTTTTGTGGTTTAAATTTTTTACAGGATGAGGTAACCAGCCCCATGCACAACCCTCCTTAGTCGCTTTCTATGACATGTATGGCAGGGAACAGTGTTACTATTCTTTGCTCTCCTTTCGGGCCCCGGTAACACACGGGTGTGACACCAACATACAAGTAGAATAAAACAATACCAACATGACTAGATCGGGAAGATCAGTCACTTAAATTGAAGACAGCTAACAAGCTCAAGTCATGTCCTGTATGTTAGGTGCAACACACGTGTGCCTGATGCCATCATTTAAAATCCTTCATGAAACACTTGAGGAAAAACTGGTCACATTGCCTCAGACAGCAATTTAAAAAAAAAAAATCCCCAAACAAACAAAAGTAAACTTGTAAGTTCTCAATTTCCAAAACGGTCAAAATCCACATCGGATCTCAAACTTTAACAGAACTCCACAAAAGTCAAGTAGCCATCTAGCCACTGACAAAGTACATTAAAAAAAAAAATTTATTTCGGGATCCACAACGATAACTTCCTCACCATCATCCCGGTAAATGGACGACCAATGAAATCTCGATACTAGTGCTGGTTTCGGACTTGTTGGCTTGAACGGTTACTAAGAATTATGTTCAACAAGACTAAACCAGCTTTTTCTTAAAGAACAGAATACGATTCTTTCAGTACACCTGGCAAAAGATGGACCAGTGTCCAGATACACCTAGGTCAGGGGTCGGGAACCCGCGGCTCGAGAGCCGCATGCGGCTCTTTGAACCATCTCGTGCGGCTCTTGGCTCTCGGCTACTTAACTCTTAGTGTCCGTGCCCTAAAACCACTTTGGTTAATCAAAAATAAACTTTATGTGACAAACTGTTGTACAAAAATTTGTTGTAATTTTTTGAATCTATTTTGAAAAATTATTTAAAAACTTTATTAAAAAACTTTGAAAATGCCAAAACGAACAGCAAAAAAGAGAAAAGTTGAAGATGAACCAGAGAATTTAAAACAGAGTGGACTGTAAATTACCTGTTTATATCAAATAATAATGGAATCACACAATGCCTTATTTGCAATGACAAACTTACTCAAAATAAAAAATCCAATGTGGCAACACATTTTTATAAAATGCTCAGTGAATTTGCCAGAAAGTATTCAGTGGATGATGCCAAAAAAAAAAGTAGCCCTTGAGCTACAGTGCAAAGCAGCTACAGCTCAGAATATATTTGCCTCATGGATAAAATCATCAAGTAATGTTACGGCTGCTACTGTTGTGACTGCCCAAGAAATTGCACGTCGCGGAAAACCATAACAGATGGAGAATACTTGAAACAATCTGAGCATCTTTTTAAAGATTTTCAAAACAAAAGTGAAATTGTTCTTGATTGCTTGGCTATCGTGCTGTTGTTGTTTGTTCGCGAATGGTGGTGAATGACTTCAATATAACTGCATGAAGCTTACAACTCCGTTTTGGTATAGTCCACAAAATCATATAATTTATTACGTATACAGAGTTCATCGAATTCATGGCATAAATATAATACATTCAATCTGTGTAGTCCATTACAGTTCAGTGCAGTCCTTTAGATTAATATCTGTATCGTCAACAAAACTAGGCTGTATATACGCGATGCCGACGAACGGAACATCCGATAGTGATACCTAGAGGTGTGGCGAACGATTAATTAATAATAATAAATTACTCCCTTCTATTCCCAATCCAAGGAAAAATATGCATCAAATAAGTTGCTCCTTCATTACATTCATTAATAATATGGCCGACCCCTTGGCCTATCTTCAATAAGGACATCTGCACGACTACAATATATTGGGAGCGTTGAAGAACACGTCTGCATTTGACGGATTCCAAAATATGAAGGGTGTAGAAAGATCGTTGTCATGCGGTAGCATAACAACGCCCCACGTCATTTCTAACCATAGACAACTATACAAATTCGTGTTCAATAAAAATATCTTTAAGCACAAAGTATCATTTGTTTATAGCACACCAATATGTTAACGCGTAACTTTAAAATGCTAACATATTGTAGTGGCCAACATAATTAAACACGTCGAAACATTCCCCCGACCGAGCGGGTTTAAAAAAAAATCTGTTATATAGATTTTTTTTACTAATATTATCGCAATTAATTCTATCAAAGTTAAAAAATTTATGACATACGGCCCGCGATGTTTTGAATAAAACAGTGTCGAAGGTCGTCGTCAATGTACTAACAATGTCATATAATAAATATAACTAATAACTAAGTTAACGAAAGAAACGTCAACAGTCAAGAAAGGATAGTGAATTATTATCTAATTAAATAAATGTGTGTTACTAACTTAAGATGTAATTCTATTTAATTAAACTACTAAAGTGTTGTTTTCAGAGAAAACAAGACAAAGAAAACACAAAGAACATACGAGAAAATAGAAATGAAAGAAAAGCAATGAAAGGAAGTATTGAAGAATAAAAGTAATTTAAGAATTATGTATCAATCAACTTAATTGTGAAATATCTATCTAAGTCGGAACTAAAATAAATTAATTTACATACTAAGAAAAAAATATACATAACATCCAGTAAGTATACACATATGAAGCACAAATATTAAGTTAAGTGAATAATGAAACTAATAATAATATGCAATTAGTATATGTCTTAATTACAATCCAATTATCGTAAATATGTTACTTATTGTTTACTAATGTTTATTTCAAAGTATTAATTATCATAATAGTCCTGAGAATACCGATTCTCAAAGAAGATACATATCATGTTATTTTCTGTTCATATGACCAATGTATCTAATACGTCATTTTATTCATAAGGAATAGCGTAAATGTTAAAAGACTCCATGGAATGTGTATGCCGTCAACATTCCCACAAAGTTCGAGCGTATAGTGCTGGTAAATCGCACCGGAAAAAGTGGTAGATTGCTATGGGCACCAACCAAAGTCCATTGTAGTAAATATGAATAACCAATAAAGGGCCTCGAATTAACCGGTTACTCCGGACGTATAACGTAACGATCGTTGAACCGATAGTCAATTACGTACCAATGGATATAAGGTACGAAAGTGGACTTGATCACTGCAAATGTCAATGACGAAGTGTTGGATAATATTTGAAATCTTGGAATATATTCATTGAAGAAGGTATCCTGTACCTTTGGGTAATTGAATCATGATTGTGGTAACCTGTACCGATGAAGAGACGTATCTATGTCCTTGGATAGGAGAAGATATGAATATTGCAATACGTCTTTGTTTTTTGTTTTTTTTTTCTCTCTAACCAGCGGCACTCGAGCTTTCCAGCTCTTTTGGCCCAATGACATGTCATTGCGAGGCTGGGGGGTCAGTGGACTTTCCTTCCAACCCGGTCAGGAGCTTCGCTCCTTCCCATCCACACGGGATTTATGTGCATGAGCCATTCAGGTTATTCAGTCAAATTTCCGGTCGTAAACATTCCTTCAAACGCTGACGCCCGGGTTTGAACCATGAAAACCTGGTCGCCAGTACAACGCCGTAGCCATTACACCAGCGTGGCTCCCATACGTCTTTGTTAGTCAAGGTTACAAAACACAATGTGGAAGAATGGCCTGTACATATTGAAAACCGAATCGACGATCGAAAGGATGCAGATGATTATTAATGTTCATCGATATATTCAATGAAACTATCATATCTTTTATGTATAGCTAGCCAGCAAATTGAAAACATTAAATCAGCATCAGGATATTCTCTGGCATGTGATGAGTCTTGTGATGTGGATGACATTGCACAAGTGCTCTCATTTGCAGATATGTAATTTCTAAAGGACCACAAGAAGAGTTGATTGAACTACTGCCACTCAGGGGACAGACTAGGGGAGAAGATATTGAAACTGCAGTATCTGAATGCTTACAAAAGAAAGAAATAGATATTAACAAAATCATATCCTTTGCTACAGATGGAGCTCCGAGCATGAGAGGGAGAGAAAAGGGTTTCATTACTTAATTAACAAAAAGTATTAACCATGATGTGATTTCTTTTCATGGCATTATTCACCAAGAAGCCCTCTGCACAAACCTTCCCAGAAGAAATGTTGAAGGTAATGGAATTAGTGGTTAAGATTGTAAACCAAATAATGACAAGTCTGAATCACCGACAGTTTTGTGAGTTTCTCCAAGAAGTCAGTCATGAATGATCTTTTGCATAACAAGGTACAGTGGTTATCTAGAGGCAAGGCTCTGATGATGTTTGCTGCTTGTCTTAATGAAGTAAAGATATGGCTGAAAGAGAAGAAACTTGAATATTCTGAGTTATCAAACCCTGATTGGTTAAAGAAATTCTACTTCATGCTGGACATGACTTCTCACTTGAACATTTTAAATAAAAAACTCCAAAGAAAGGGCAATACAGCTATTTTGCAGATGGATGGCGTGCTTTAATTTGAGCACAAGCTGTCTTTGTTTGCTAGAGACGTTGACACTGGCAAATTATTACACTTCCCAGTACAGAAAGAACATTTGCAAACTGCTAATACTAAAATTTACCTGGCGTTATTTAAAAAAGTTATTGAGAAGATGACAGATTCATTTCTGATCGCTTTCAAGAGTTTAGAAAAGAAAAGGCAACCATGTCATTTTTGATAAAATCTCTTGAAACCTGATATCACCAATCTGAATTTGTCAGCCTGTCCTCAAATTGACCAAGCTGATTTTGAACTTGAATTGGTAGATTTAGAGGACAAAGCTTTGTGGTGTACAAAATTTACACATCTGGTCCATGAGCTTGAAAACCTTGAAGGCAAAAATCAGCCCTGTCACTACAACACAAGTGGTCTGAAATAAGTGAGCTCAAAAAAGAAACAAGATCAAATCATATTTGATGTTTGGAACTGTTTACCCGACAGTTATGTTCAGCTGAAGAAATTAGCATTTGGGCTTCTTTCAATTTTTGGATCAACATATTTGTGTGAACAATTATTTTCCAACATGATTTATATCAAAAGCAAATTAAGAAGCCAATTGAATGACGTGAGTCTCCGGTCGTGCTTGAAAATGAAAACAACAGATTATTCACCAAATATTGACAAACTTTGCAAGGAATTCCAACAGCAAAAGTCTCATTAAATTTCCTTACCTTTCATTTGTATATTTTATTTTATTATTTTGTTACATCTTATTTGAATATTTGTTACTGAAAAAATTGTATTACTTATTGTGTATTAAAATAGCATTTGAAAAATTGTGTTTATTATTTCAATAATATATAATATATATATTATTGAGACAGCCGATAGGATAGTCTGGCGCTCTCTCTTCCAAACCTCTACACCTCACGGTAGAAGGGGAACGACTAAGTAAGTAAGTATATTATTGAATGAGAGATACCATGTCATGTGATTTTTTTTTCATGCGGCTATTCATTTTTTTTTAAATATAGACAACATTAAATATTTGGCTCTTTGTCATTGAAAGGTTCCCGACCCCTGACATAGGTGATACGGTCCGTGCTCAGAGACTTGAAGTAGCTGACACACCAAGCGGCAGTTATAATTTAAACGAAACGGTGTTATGCTTTTGGTCTACCCAGTATTGGCCACTGGAGATTGTAAACGCATCTGAAAACCTCTTAATGAAGTAAAATCTTAAGGCAAGTCAAGAAACGTTGCAGTAATGTTCAAATGTCTTTACAGAAGGCTTAGGAAAATGCAGTACTTCCAAAGCTCATTAGTATTCTCAAACAAATACAATTCCAAAGTTACACAAACCCCAGTTTAGTCTAAAAGAAAGTAGTCATAAAAAGAAACTGAACAGCTTATTCAAGCAGAAACTCCCAAGCTAATTCAGAGAAGCAGATGAGCAGCATCTATTGTCACTGTGACAAAGACAAATACAACTATCAGATCTAGTGTTGACTTCGAGGTCACTATCAACCCTTAATCAAATGTGAAACAGTATTCTTTGTCAAAACCTTATGAAAGATTTCACAAACATTAAAATATGCAACACATTTCTTTTAAAAAGTTCTCTCCGATGCCTGTTTACAGACTGCGTTGAATGATAAATGCAAGCAACTCGCTATCATCAAGGCATAACACGGACTAATCCAGTACAGAAGACTACTATTTGGAAAAGTCAATAATAATAATCTGGTGCTATTATGTGGACATACTCCTCATGATACGTTTTGGCTGTTACTTCATTTTCTATTTTCATTATTTATTGAATTTCTTGAGCTGGTACACTTTCTGCATCATAAATCACACAGATTTTTTATTTATTTTCCCACGTATTTACAGTGTCCATTCACTTTGTCTGTTGAGTTGTCTATATTTTTCTTTGTCATCTGTTTGCGGCTGCGGCTGACGAAGGGTGAATCCCGAAACGTACCGTGTTTCCTGTATACGTTAATTTGTAAAACTGATTCCACACTATTTTATTTTTTAATTGATAAATGACTTTAGAACAGTTAGTGTCTCTGCAGTTTTCCAAAGATTGATCGAACACACTACTACAAATTGTGTGTCTGTGTAAATTACCTGGATGACATTACAGAACTTGATATAACAAAGCATCTTTCACAACTGAATTATTTCGCTGTCTCGATCAAGATATTAATGCGATATAATCAGTCAAATTGTAATACTTTTTTTTTTTCGTACGCCCGCTAATACTCGAGGCGAAATCTCAGGTTATTGTTAATGTCTAACCTGACATTGATTTTACGTGAGTATCCCTTTTCTTGTACAGAGACAGGTGTCCCTCGCCATTCAGGCAGATACTCGCCGATTTCGGAGGTAAGTAATACTTTAAATCAGCAGCTTGTCAAACAACTACCTCGTCCAAACAACGTGACTCACAGTCGTTACTGGGCTAGACACACTATAAGAACAAGCACATTAGACGTTTTCCCAACAGACTGGACCACTCAAGAAAGGAGAGTGTTTCTTTCATGTGGTCCTGATTTCAAGAGAATCCTTTTCAAACTCTGAAATCAGAAATAGTTGAGCTACACATCTGACACATGTTGATCTAAATCTGTCGATCGTTTTGTTAACAATTGCTTCACCTAATAAGGCTACAGTTGTTCTTTCCCACTGGTACCCAGGTGTATAAACGAAACATACTGCTGTTAGATTTAAAACTATGACCAATACCAAAAGAAACTACAGTCAAATTGAAAAATGAAACCTAACCAATCATCTTGGCTGTTCACAAACTTCACCAGTACCTGTACAGACGTACGCGACCATTCGGAATGCAGGCCCTCCTTACTATATTTTCAACGAATCACAAACAATATCTTTTATCACCGCACCATCTTCAACGTTGAGCAATTATACTTAGGTCCTTTTTTTGTCATGAAATATCGACGTACAAGAAATCATGCTAACGCTGACGCACTATCAATACTTCCCATCTAGATACCCGTGTTTTAATCAATCTAAAGCTTCCTGTTTGAATATCTCAATTTACAATCATGATGCACACGTTGCTCTTCCAAATGATTCTGAGCGACTTGAGTCTGAGACATCCAAAGATAAAACATGTTGCAGTGTCCGCAGATATATGCAGCAAGGGTGATCAGAATCAGCTTGGTGTAGCTCACAGGGGTCTCTGATGAGACAAAGACAAAATAATACAACTGCTCTTTTCACGCATGTCGTACAAGGTGACTGATACGAGGTTGTGCTTGAGGCTAGTAACCACCTGCTACAGAAACTACTACTACAACAGCATTATAACACATAAGGAAGGGAAACCACGAGGCCTGTAAACAGTAAATTAATATGAAACAAATATAAAGGTATGTTATAAGGCACTCGTAAGAAATAAAGAAGTAGAACACTAGACAACAGAAAAACAACAGACATGAGTGGCTTACCCAGGATTTGAACCCTGGACCTTCCGTGCGACAACACCGCCTAGCTATGCAAGCGAATCACACTGTCCTCCCTGCCATCTACGCATCCCCATCTCATGTCTGTTGTTTTTCTGCTGTCTAGTGTTCTACTTCTTTATTTCCTACGAGTGCCTTATAACATACCTTTATATTTGTTTCATATTAATTTACTGTTTACAGGCCTCGTGGTTTCCCTTCCTTATGTGTTAAAATGTTTATACAATACCAAACCTACCCTCTGTCCTGTTCTTACTGTTCTAAGTCTACTATCATACTGGACACAGTATTAAGGTCTTTGTCTTGTTGGACTGACCAATACTGATATTTAGGGGAACAACAGAAGTGATTGCGTCATTAATAGGCTGAACTGCCCATGGTAAACTTCCGGTGTTATGTATAGAGGTTCGCACTAATGACCTGTCATTGAAACATCCTTTTTTGGGGATGCGTAGATGGCGGGGAGGACAGTGTGATTCGCTTGCATAGCTAGGCGGTGTTCTCGCACGGAAGGTCCAGGGTTCAAATCCTGGGTAAGCCACTCATGTCTGTTGTTTTTCTGTTGTCTAGTGTTCTACTTCTTTATTTCCTACGAGTGCCTTATAACATACCTTTATATTTGTTTCATATTAATTTACTACAACAGCATGTGTATGCTTGGTGCAGACTTCCTATTACGGGACCAGCTGCATCGGTGGCTTTGTGCTCCATAAGTAACGACAATGTAAATGATGAAGACCAGAAGCAATAACTCGTAAAGATGACTATCAAACCTAATTTCGATCATCGTCTGAACTTGTCTATTCACATGGACATTTTACTTTGTCAAACTGAATTCATTCGTGTCATCCTTTCGTCATCAATTCGTAGGCAAATCAAATATTTATTGCATCAAGGACACGATTTGGAGCAGCTCTAATGAAACAGCTGGCAAAATGATACCGCTGGCTACCAGGTATCAACACTGAGATTGTAGCAGCACAAAGACATTATGCATCAGGCCACGTCCCAAAGTCCACATCGCAAATATTCGTCATCAGTGTTGCCACTCTGAATTTTGAAAATAAAAGCTAGATAGTAACTTAAAAAACACCTAGATACACATAGATTTTGAATTTGTGGCTACTTTTGGGCGACTTCGCCTACTTTAGGCGGTTTTTGTGCTACTTTAGGCGAAAAAACAGAAAGTTGATCTAGGTGGTGTTCTTCAACTGATGAAGGAAAATAACACCTAGACGGTGTGGTGAATAGGGAAAGGAGAGAGAAAGGAAAGGATATACAGAAGAAATAAAGAGAGTACCAATCTCTTCTGCAGTTGGAAGTTAGACACTTGCAGAAAGAGATATTTCAAGAGACTGAAATTTAAACTCTTCTCAGTCAAACAGATAAGCAGATCCGATCAATGATCCTGAGAGTACATTAGATCTTCAGCTACAATTCTCGTATGGTAAATAAATGGCACACGAGACCCCCAGCTGGTAACTAAGACAATAATTAATGAATAACTACAAAACTACCGAGCAATACAGAACACTTAATGAAAAGAAAAACCAACAAAGAAATTCAGTTCAAGGAATATAAATAGACAAAGTTATATTTATTACAGAAAAACAAACTATCGTAATGTGCAAAGCTCGATAAAAATAGTATTCGCAAAAGATATGCTAACTGATAGGGTACACCTCAAGGTGACAGATGTGTAGGTCCTACTCTAATCATAGACTGGTTTAAACAAAAATATAATCTTGTAATGTTTGGTCCTTTTTCGTAATGACTTATCCTAGATGCTGCTGCTGCTGCTGTTTCTGACTGCACAGTGCTTGCTGTAAGTTGTTTCCAGTGACCACGTTGCTGGAGTAGCTCTAAGATGTATACGGCAAGGTATTTACTGCACAACTGAGAGTTCACCTGCCTTCATCACCCCCAGTAAGCTAGGGAATTCAGACAAAGGAACAATCTAATTAGCTCTCTCGTTAGAGGGATTTTGTCCTGAGTTTGGTCTATAAACCAGTCTCAGACATCAGTCCTATTATTACATAAAATGACATGAACTAGGAATTCAAAACATATGAATGATGAAAAACATGTTAATCACACATGTTGTAGGCCATCCTTGAAGCTGCAAACATTTAATAATTCATCACACATCAGTAGGATTAACCTGTTTGTCATACATCATAGGAGCTGTAAACATATAATAGTGCATATATATTTCATCAACTGTTGTTGCATGCTGCCAAGAAATGATGGGGTTATGCATTTTATGTTTTTGTCACACAACCTGAAGGACGTCAAAGGCATACAAAGATTATATAACTGTAAATATATGAGTTCAATAAAATATACAAACATTCAATAAAACGTAGGTGCATACAAGAATAAACTGCAGTAACTACTTGTAAATAAAATATAGCAGTTCATACACACATGAAATAAAAATAACTGCATACAAGGATATACTGCATTAATTAAAGGTAAATAAACAAAGTACATAAAATAGTGATATAAAAATAATTGCATACATTAACTACTTGTAAATAAAATAAAACAGTTCATACAAACATTCAATAAAAATAATTGCACACAAGGAGATACTGCATTAACTAATGGTTATTAAACAAAGTACATAAAATAGTGAAATAAACTAAGTTCAAGCTCACCCGCTTTTGTTCCGAAATTGCAGCTTTGCTTCACAAAGACGCACATATATAGCAATGCTTTTGCACTCTGGTTTGAAAAATTACAAGCTAGAAACTTCCAGTAGCTGATCTTTTCTCTCAGGGCTTACGGGCTGTGAGTGACGAATTCCCGCATTTCTAATACCTTTAACACTAAGCCGGCATTGATGAGTCACCGCGACTAGGTCACCTGGAAATTCCGCCACTTCACTGTTTGCCCTACAGCACCATGACCGTTTGGCCCTTCACTGAGTGGCCCGCGGGTAACGATTGATCACTGGGAAATCCCTGGTATCCTGGGTTCAGCACAAAACACAGGGTGAGGGGACAAAAAGACAGAGAGAGAGAGAGAGAGAGAGAGAGAGAGAGAGAGAGAGAGAGAGAGAGAGAGAGAGGCAGAGAGACAGAAAAACGGAGGGGATAGCGAATAAGTTCGCGACAGACGGGACCAAAAAAAAACCTAAATCTAGGTGAATCCACCTTGGAGTGGCAACACTGTCCGTCATGGTCTGAAGCTGAACGGCAATAGTAAAGAACTCACATTAGCCTCATTTAGTACCGGGGAGTCACTCAGGAGACAAAAGAAAGATAACGACTACTGCTCCATTAGAGGCTGGTTGGTGAAAGGAGACTAATATGTGGTTGTGCATGAGAGCTGGCAACTTCATCATGTAAAACAAGTTGCTATAGAAACCACCGCTACAAAGAACACATAAATGTTTTGGGGCAGACTTCCTGCCAGGGGCCACCTGCAGTAGTTGTTCCATGTTCCATAGGGAGCGAAAAGGAAAATAAAGATGATAAAGCAAGATCCGTTATGAACATGTATTCCAAGTATCCTTACATCTGTAGCGTGAGCTAGATCATTAGATCCAACCATTTGTACACGGAGTAAGATGTTTGTACGTGAAGCCAAATACAGTTGCCCTAGATAATGGTACCCAATTCGCTTTTCAATAATTCAAGAAATGTTGTATGCCACATAGAACTGAACACTTGACCACAGCCCCCTTCCATCTTCTTCTTTTTCTTTGATCCTTAGCCGCCGACCGTCAAAGCAGTCAGTGGCCATCACGCCTGGTGGCGTCTTGTAGGGCAACAACAAATTGATTCCACTTTGCTCGGTCAGTGGACATCCTTCGTACAGTGCCCCAACTCTGGTTCATTCTTTGCATCTCAGCCTCCACAGTCCTCCGCCAAGTTGTTTTTGGTCGGCCTCTCTTTCGTTTTCCTTCAGGGGTCCGTAGCATAGCTGTTCTTGTGATGGCATCGGGGTCTCTTCTGAGGACATGGCCAACCCAGCTCCAGCGTCTGCCAGCTATGATGGTGTGCATGTCCTCTTGCTTGCTCTGAGTAAGCAGATCTTGGTTGGTGATGGTATTCGGCCAAAAGATTCGGAGAATTTTTCTTAGGCATGTTGTATGAAAAGAGGACAATTTCGACATTTCTTTCTCTGTAACTAGTATTTTGCCCCTTCCATGCTGCATGAAAATGAGCAGCTGATTGCTTCGTCAGAATTTCTAAGTCTGTGTGACGTATAATGGAAATATAGCCTACAGTATCTGACAGTCTTTCGTGATCCTGTTAGCGTTCTATGATTTGCTAGTAAAAGTCAAGCATTTTTCTGCCTGCGTTTACTCATTTTTAATTCACGCCTCTGTTCTTGAACGTAAACAAACTGAAAGTTTACCAACTTCCGCGACCTGCCAGTCATAACAGGGAGCGAATCCGGTCTGTTTACCTGAGTTTCTCACGCGAGCTGATCTGTCAATCATCGGATATTAGACAGACGCACGTGGAATAAAACCGGACTTTTGAAGTGAGTCGCTCGGTCAATAATATTTTCCCCGAGGACCCTTTGATGTTCGTACATACAAGGGAAGTTAACGCTTTGATCTCCAGAAGCGAGCAAATCTACGGGAACCCGTTACACAGTTCCAAGTCTCTGTTGTCGATTAGCAACGCCGACAGAGCGACCGTGAAAACCTTTATCTGGGGAACTATGTTCACGATTCTCCCGATTCACATGGTAATATGAAAATTAGCATCCTCTAGAGATCATAATACCATGAATGTATATAAACTATGTCTTCCCAAACCAGTTATCAGTTGTCGCTCAGAATTTTTCGGATAGTCTAAACACGTAGTCTAGAACCATTGTGGAAGATGTGTTAATAGTTTCGTGGGGATTTCATTCTGATTTTCTGGTAATATAAATTTGTGCTTAAACGTGTTTGAGTGTTAAAAAATTACCATTATAATTCACTTAGAGTTCTAGCTGATTAAGAGCAGGAAAATAATAAATAACGCGTAGATATTTTTACCAGACGTGCAGCTATAATGTAATTTCCATCACCCGCTTTCTCACACAAGAAGATACGGTAGCTGACTGATATTATATGCTAGGCGCGACTGATAGTGGACCATAGAATTCACGGTATATTTCATTTTGTGTAATTTTAGTAAGTGACTGTTATTTAATACCATACGACGACCCACAGACAATCTAATAGCTATTAATACTTACTTAGTCGTTCCCCTTCGACCGCGAGGTGTAGAGGTTTGGAAGAGAGAGCGCCAGACTATCCTATCGGCTGTCTTCCTCCTCGCCTGGTTCCATTCTTCAAAGATTTCTAATGTTATCCTCCCAGCGGACTCTGGGTCGTCCTGGGGGTCTGGATCCTTGGCTCTTTGTTTCCCATGCTTGTCGTGGTAGCCGGTCTTCTCCCATTCTGCAGACATGGCCAAACCATCTTAGTTGGTACTGTTCTACTTGGGTATTAGCTATTAATGACCGGCGATATTTGTTAAGTGCGCGTATGGATAATTAAATAATAATTGACATTGTACGCTGATCGTTAACGCGCACGCAAATGAGCGGAGAGGGCGCATACCTTCACCCGAACTAGAGACGCCGCGATAGCGAAAGCCGACCGGATAGGAATAGGCTAGAGACACCGTGTGCCTTTTAACTTTAATCAGGACTGACGGAGAGGATAAGAGCGTCTTGTCCCCTTCCGTGTGCATATATGTAGTTATATATTTTAGTAGCATTTTTTATAATGTTTCTCTATTCTTAAGCATGACCTGATCAAGGGCGACCAGCGGTCTATTTTGGTCATTTTCTTCATTTACTGATTGGTGAATGTTGTCTTCTTCTTGGCTTACACGTCTCCAAGTTCATTTGTGAACAGGATTGGCCAAAGAGACACATAAACAATAAATTAGCAAAGTTAACTGGACTATAAAAACCAGAAATATTCATTCAATTTTATCAGCACACTGTGGCGTAACACAAATAACATTACTATCTTACTTTTGACAGTCGTTTCAGCGGATTTATCAAGCAAGTTACGCTGTTTCAAAATCGGCACTCACCCCCAGAGCCAGCCGATAGGATTTACCATCACCATCATAAATAACAGTGTTTTTAGCAACCAGATGTTTCCCTATACTGGAAGTATTTTCTACTGTTTACAGTGAACACAAGATCTCGGTTTTTTCTACATTAACTATTCGAGGTGACATTTGTCTATCCAGGAATCAACCACCAAATTAGGCGTCACCCTTATAAAATTTAATCATTTGGAGGAGGGACTGGGGCCAATTTGAAAGATAAAAACACTGGGAATTATATATTCAGGAATTGTATGTCAAAGAGATTTTTTCACAAAGAGTAGGTAAGAAGAGCGAGTGAGTGGCCACGTATGTCAGAGAGAGTGAATATTTTCTTTGTTACAGGAAAATTCTATTGTCCGGATTCTGTTTAAATATTGTTTACTTTACTTGATAGCATTTAGTAGGAACTTTGTTCTTTTCTTTACTGTCTATTCTGTAACATAGTGCAAACCTTCGGGGTTATTAACTTGTTGGGTTCTTTTTTCTCAATAAGGGGGAGGGCACATGTATTCTGTTATTTTTCTATGTATTAAATTCTGATTTTATTTGATCTTTCTTTAGATATTTGGTGTTGTCAAGTTTAATGATAATAAACAACAAAAGAACTTAACTTTGTGTGTTGGTCAGACCCATACCCAATTTACCGTAGTTTTTTCACGTTTGTGTGTCTTGTAGTCACATAATTGTGTGTATGTGTAGTTAAACTTATATTTCTAGGTATAAGGAGGGGCAAGATTGTCTTGTACTAAAAGATAGTCGTATAGATAGGCTGGACTAGAGAAACTTCTCATTCCAGAGACAGATCTTCTTCTTAAACTATTCACTCGTGAAATCTATTTCTCACACCTTTATTTCTCACGTACTTATCTCAATCTACTCTACTCAGGCGGGACCATAAATAACTTTCAAACCTATCTAAATTTACGACAGTCTGCAGTAACCAAAATCTGCTCGGGAGGGAAACAAAAAATGATAATGCTGAGGATGAAGAAGCGGTTCAAATATCAGTATCTTAACTTTTGCTTTAAATGAAAACGTCCGTTTTTTTTAGAAATAATCGGTTGTAATTTTTTTTTTTACAGGCTTTTCTTTAGCTTGCAACGTATGTCACTCTCTTGTCACCTTCAAATCTTGCAATCGATTTTCAACCACTTCCAGATGAGCAATAGCTCTGAAACTTGGCATAGTTGTGTATTCCCCACGACAATACAATAATCAGTCGTACAAATAATAAAATGAATACAATTAAAATTAACATAATTTTTTTTTTTTGGTATTGTATCATCACTGAAATGGGCGATAACTGCAAATAATCTAGGTGCATTCTTTCCAACAAGATTGTCTCTCTTGAGAGAAATATTGAAACTTCTCTCTCTCTCCCCCCCCCCCCCCCTTTCCCCTTGAACACACACACTATCACACGCTAGTGCACAGACATACACACAACTGGCAACTACATTTAAAGAAATGTAATTTACAACTCTTATCAAAATTTAAAAAAAAAATAAAAAATATAAACTTTCCGTGTAATATACTCAATAATGAAATCCGCCTCCTGTGCTATGGACTCGTTTATTGCAAACTGATAATGTCATTAGTGGATCGATTACATTTGACTTAAATTTAAAAACAGCAGCAAAAATAACACTAAAAAGAAGAAAATACAAAAATATTTTTAAAAAATATTTTAAACACAGGCTTTTAATGCACCAAAAAGCCACAGATAATTTTTCAAGGAGTTTGTAGCTTGAAGTCAAAAAAATGTAACATCAAATTGAGAAAAAGCCTGGGGCGCTTATCATATATTTTATCCATAAGTGTGTAATGAAGTATAAAGCAGAAGTTAATTTCATGTAGAATCATCGCCCCAGGCTTTTTGTCAATTTGATGTTACATATTTTGACTGCAAGCTATAAACTTGAAAAATTATTTGTGGCTTTTTAGTGCATTAAAAGCCTGTGTTTAAAATATTTTTTATTAAACTGTAAATAACGTTGGTTAAGCAGAGAAAGCGATCACAAGTGTGGAAATAATGACACGAAGTAGACAAATCCCAATAGTGTAATGGAGTAAGAGATGGGAGGAAGACGCTGGCGATGGGTTTGACACACATTGAGGAAACCTGTCGACATCATTACAAGGCAGTTCTTGTTCTAGAATCCCTACGGCACGAGAAATAGAGGCAGACCGAAAAACACACGGAGAAGATAACTGGAGACGTAAATGAAACTAAAGAAGACATGGAAAGAGCTTGAGCTGTTGGCACGCGACAGGAGAACATGGCATGTGTTTGTTAAAGGCACGTGCTCCTTGGGCAACCAAAAGGTATTGACTGATTGATCGACTGATTAATAAACAGAGAAATGTTTTTTTATAATGTGACTGTCAGTGACATAAATGTTTTATTTAAATTTTGTTTCTTTTTAAATTTATGAATTCTTCATTTTCCATTTTAGCACCACCATATGAACGAGTCAACGTAGCAGTATATAGCCAGTTGATGTTGCAAGCGTTCTGTGCACAGATACCACTAGCGACATGCACATTAAGACATGTCTCACTTTCTCCTGTATTACTTCTCACTGGAGGGCAGTAGTCTCATTGTGTAGGTATTTTGATTAATCAGATTCTTAAATAGGTTAAGTAACATGGAAAATACGTAATCGATAAAGGTATTCCTGTAGCAGATGATGCTGAACTAAGTGAAGTGTTAAAGACACAATACTAGGTCTAGTTTAATGAAGTGGAGTAACCAGATCCCATGCTCACTACCTTTGCTGTCCTTAACTCAAGAGCACAGTCATGTATCTATTTACAACCGGGTAGACTGAGGAATCACGCTTTAAGGCTTTGAACCCAGAACTCAGTAACTTTGCCGTGGGAGGCAAGCAATTTAACTTCTCAGCCAGTCAGACGCTGGAACATACTTATCCAAGTAAAACAAGCCAGCCAGGAGATGTGTATCAAGATCACGGCATGTATTTATAATCTTCCATTTATTCTCCTAATGAATAAATTATAAATAATTGAGAGGACTGCTTTCACAATTTTTATGAGTCATGACACGTTACGCCGCTGTATTAAGAAAATGAAAAGGGCTACCATACCCGCAGGTTCGTCGTACCAGGCGTCTAAGACGAGGTATGTTCATGAGGCTGGCAAACTCATCCTGTAAAAGAAATTGCCACAGAAACCCCCGCTGCAACAGCACGTGACCTACTTGATGCTGACTTCCTACACGGGGGACCAGCTGCAGTGGCGGCTGCATATTCCGTTAGAAGCGAAAAGGAAGATGATGATGACGATGATAATGATGATGAGGAAACTACCGTATGCATCATATTTGAACTAAAATAACTGACCAATGAAAACTTTAGTTGTCGAGACTCACGATATCAGTAAACGTTTGTAGCGAAAATCCTGTGACGGAAACAGGCAACTTATTTGTTGTTAAGTTATGTAATCACCAAGAGCTAATGCTCAATGATGGTGGATCAAAGACAATGTTAAGTTATGTGATGGTGGATCAAAGACAATGTTAAGTTATGTGATGGTGGATCAAAGACAATGTTAAGTTATGTGATGGTGGATCAAAGACAATGTTAAGTTATGTGATGGTGGATCAAAGAAAGTGTTAAGTTATGTGATGGTGGATCAAAGGCCAATGTTAAGTTATGTGATGGTGGATCAAAGAAAAAGTTAAGTTATGTGATGGTGGATCAAAGACAATGTTAAGTTATGTGATGGTGGATCAAAGACAACGTTAAGTTATGTGATGGTGGATCAAAGACCAATGTTAAGTTATGTGATGGTGGATCAAAGAAAAAGTTAAGTTATGTGATGGTGGATCAAAGGCCAATGTTAAGTTATGTGATGGTGGATCAAAGACAATGTTAAGTTATGTGATGGTGGATCAAAGAAAGTGTTAAGTTATGTGAAAGTGGATCGAAGACAGTGTTAAGTTATGTGATGGTGGATCAAAGACAATGTTACGTGATGGAGGATCAAAGACAATGTTAAGTTATGTGATGGTAGATCAAAGACAATGTTAAATTCTATGATGGGGGATCAAAGACAATTTTGTTATACGATGGGTGATCAAAGACAATGTTAAGTTATGTGAGGGTAGATTAAAGTCAATGTTAATTTATATGATAGGGGATCAAAGACAATGTTAAGTTATTTGATGGTATATCAAAGACAATGTTAATTTATATGATGGGGGATCAAAGACAATGTTAAGTTATGTGATTGTTGATCAAAGATAATGTTATGTGATGAAGGATCAAAGACAATGTTAAGTTATGTAATGGTGGATCAAAGACAATGTTAAGTTATGTGATGGTGATGAAGGAGTTACAAAAATGACATCATGGTTAAGTTAAAGACAAAGTTATGTTATGTGATGGTGGATAAATGACCAATGTTAAGTTATGTGATTGTGGATCAAAGACAATGCTAAGTACAGTTATGGAGGATCAAAGACAATGTTAAGTACAGTTATGGAGGATCAAAGACAATGTTAAGTTATGTGATGGTGGATCAAAGACAATGTTAAGTTATGTGATGGTGGATCAAAGACAATGTTAAGTTATGTGATTGTGGATCAAAGATAAAGGTAAGTTATTTGATGGTGGATCAAAGACAATGTTAAGTTATGTGATGGTATATCAAAGACAATGTTAATTTATATGATGGGGGATCAAAGACAATATTAAGTTATGTGATGGTGGATCAAAGACAATATTAAGTTATGTGATGGTGGATCAAAGACAAAGTTAAGTTATGTGATGGTGGATCAAAGACAATATTAAGTTATGTGATGGTGGATCAAAGACAAAGTTAAGTTATGTGATGGTGGATCAAAGACAAAGTTAAGTTATGTGATGGTGGATCAACGACAATGTTAAGTTATGTGATGGTATATCAAAGACAATGTTAATTTATATGATGGGGGAATCAAAGACAATGTTAAGTTATGTGATTGTTGATCAAAGATAATGTTATGTGATGGAGGATCAAAGATAATGTTAAGTTATGTAATGGTGGATCAAAGACAATGTTAAGTTATGTGATGGTTGATCAAAGATAGTGTTAAGTTACATGATGGTGGATCAAAGACAATGTTAAGTTATGTGATTGTGGATCAAAGACAACGTTAAGTAAAGTTATGGAGGATCAAAGACAATGTTAAGTTATGTATTGTATGTTCAATTCGTCTTCTTCTTCTTCTGCGTTCACTTTGTGGTCATGATAAATCTACCGGCGACGAAAGCCCATAGTCTTTTCCAGGTCAGCGCAGCAGCCCCATAGCTTATGCCTGAGCTCAGCACCCCCTGGCCAGGTCAGACGTCGTGGGTCATCATGTGTTGGGCAGTTTTGGAGAATGTGTTCGGGGGTCTGAATTCCAGTTCCACATGGACAAAAAAAATGTAGTGGGTTAGTATCACAGAAACGTTGAACGAGAGAGAGAGAGAGAGAGAGAGAGAGAGAGAGAGAGAGAGAGAGAGAGAGAGAGAGAGATATGAGAAGTAGGGGCGGTAGTGACAGTGAGAGGGGGAGATAGATACAAACATTCGTAATCAATCAGTACCTTGCAGCTCTCCCCCCGCCACCCACCCTCCGGATCATATGTCCTCAACACAATAAAGTAACTTACAACTGTGTGGGAGAATAAGGTCATATAAAACTGTGTGGGGAATACGTTCAAGTACGAATGTGTAGGGTGTAATGCCACTAACAACTGTGTGGGGGATACAGTCACTTACAACTGTGCGGGAGGTAAGGTCACATACACATGTATGGTGGATAAGGTCACTTACAACTGTGCCGGAGGTAAGGTCTCGTACAAATGTGTGGGGTGTAGCAAAGTTTAATTTTGCTGGAGAGGTTATGATGGTAAAAGATAATAAATGTTGTTATGTATGTGTCAACCGTGTGAGGTCAAGCTATGTAAGACCTTGAGTCTAATAGATGATGTTGATGAATTCTCAAGGGATCTAACGCTACCTCTCTAGATCTCACTCGGTACTGTATGTTATTTCTAATGTGTGGTGTTTGATGTGGCTAGTGTCTAGGGTATGCAATGAAATGATGGTACATCAAAACAACACAATATAACTCACTATAAGGAACTTAATAAGTCTGTGGTTTAAGTTTAAATTTAGAATATTTTTTGTACAATTTTATTGTGCCTGTCCTTCTCTTTCTTTGGACAGGTCTTTAAAACTGAAGAAAATATATGTTACACTAATAGTGAACTAAAAACAAGGACTCTGTGTCCAACAATAATAATATTAATCTTAAAATGTTCCTTCAAGTGTTTTCACAGACTATTATTCACTAAGTATTGATGTGAGTTGCCCAGACTGTGGCACATCACCTTTAATTTCCCACGTGAAGATTCAACTCGATGGTATGTCTCTGCAAAGAACTGCTGCTCTCAGAGATTCACTTGATAATAATATACAGAATACGCTGTACTGGAGACGTAACTGTCTTCTTATAGTACTTCAGGTTTCCTGTCACCGGCTGGTAACAGGAAATAAAACCCTGCAACATAAAAGACACCCTGGCCTTTTCATATCTGGTGTATATTTCACTTAACTCTCTACATGGTATGATTTTGGGGTCAGCCTCGTGTGCAAACAAAGTGCACCAGCCCCTAAATTATATGAACTCACATCCTACTATGACCACACCACAGGTCCATATGGCAGATACGCCACTGTCATCTTTTCATAGTTCTCTTCAACACAATTTAATAGGAGTATGTACATCTCCTTCTATATGATTTTTCTTCTATTTCTCTATATATAAACGCTCTAGGCATGTTAATAAGTGTTCCTCGAACACTGAGGCTTGCTATTCTATCTTGGTCTTACAATACTTATTAATTACAACAATGCAATATTCAAACATAAATCAAATGAGAATACCCAAACTGTCTCTTTAGGCATGTCATACACTTTCCCAATTTGGCAGTATCAAACTTTTGCCTTTTCAAATAATACATAATAATAATTCAATTCCCCTTACCACAATTCAATGAAATAAAACCACAGGTACGATGACTGGCACACATTCAGTTCTGCCGCTGGCTAGACTGTGACTATTTTTTATTTTATTAGTTTTAGTTTTAACAACAAAGTCACACTTCTATTCTCAACGTCCTGAGTCTGGAAATGATTCTATACAAATGGCGACAAGCCTTGGAAGCTTGGGATATTATAAAATAGGCTGGCCAATGAAATCCAGCGTCCCCCCGTTTCGAATTAAAATTTAAAAAACCAAACTCCAAACAAACTGCGTGTTTCACAGTCTGTTAGTAATTCTGTCTTGGATATCACTCTACAAATATACTTAGTTTTGACCACGCAATAATATTTCTCCTATCCTCCTATTACTAACCAATCAAATTTCACTTTCCCCTCTCATGCCTCTTTTTCAAAACCGCGTCCCCAAAATGTTATGAATAGTGAATGCAAACATGAGGGTCTGTTCGTCAGTCCGTTAGTGAACATCTAGTATTATGTCAATATCTTGATTATTACCTGGAGGATTTTGTGTATTAAAACATATTATTGCTCAGGAGAAAATATGCTATTAAACTAACTAAATTTATGCCCGTGGTCCCTGTAATTATGATTTTCATATATTTTCCATATTAGTTGTCAATTTCTACTTTTCTATAAATACTCCATCTTTTCCCCCCTCTCTCGTTGTTCAAATTGAAACCACTAGTCCGTTACGTCATAAAATGTACTACTTGGCAGGCAATGCGCTGTCTGTGTGTGTATACATTTCCACTGTGTGACTATAGAACGAACAAATATTGGCCTTACATAGATTTTTACTTCAAACATGTTATGCGGAAAAGGGTTACTTCTTGATTTGTTTCAAACATGTTCTATTTAATTTTACCCTACGTTATCACTACCCGACGCGTTCGCTGCCAATTTGTGTTTCAAACCAACGCGTGACAGTGTATCATTTTTCTGTCGCTCCTCTCTCACTCCTTCTAGACGAATAAGCCTTTCGTCTCAAAATGTTATAAATAGTTTTTCAAGGACATTAGAAACGATAGTACTATTTACTCTACAATACTGTCTGCTAAAATCAACGATGGTGGCGTGGGCGAAGAAGAAGCGTCACAACTCCACTATTTTTATTTCTACATTATTTTATCGTTATAAACAAATGGTATTATTACTATTTGATCGGTGTGTCAATGTAAATCATCACATGGGGGATACGGTCACTGACAACTGTGGGGGATACTGTCACTTACAACTGTGGGGGGAGGGGATAAAGGTCACTTACAACTGTATGAGAGATAATGTCACGTACAACTGTGTGCGGAATAAGGTCCTTACACTTGTGCGGGGAATAAGGTCACTTACAATAGTGTAGAAATAAGCCTGTGTAGGGGAATAGGTAAGTTACAACTATATGAGGATAAGGTCACATTCACGTGTGTGAGGCAGTTCTTCCCAGCTTTTTTTACCATGGTGGAACTCATAGCATAGTTGTTATAACCAGTGGCATTCTTATCTGTGAAGGCGCTTTTACATGGACATAATTTATAGACAAGTATTAAAACATTCACATAGACATTGTGTGGTTAAAAGTGCTAACTGCAAAAACAGTGGAAATGTACACATCTTCCTCCACACACAAAAAAGTTAATTAATTAATATTTAAAATAAAATACTATAAAGTATACTAAACTCAACTCGTAAAAATCACTCTGGGGCTTAATCTGCTTTGAGTCTCGCTGTTAATGCCAGTGGAACACGAAGAAGACATTGATGTCGCATAGGACAAACATTGAGGAAGCCTGTAGACAGCACTGCTGGAATCCCCAGGGGAAGAGATGTAGAGATATACCGAAAAACGCATGGAGAAGAGAGTTTGAGACAGACATAATAGGGATAAGAAGACATGGAAATACATTGAACGGATTGCATAAAACAGGAAGACTCGCTATGAGTTCGTCGAAGGCCTTTTATTCTTAGGATGTTAAAGATTATTGAATACTTCACTACCACCGAGACTAAATGACTACTTAAAAATGTTTACCAGAAACTGGCTTGTTGTTTGATCATTATCTTTTAATTTAAAAAAAAGGCAACTTCTTAAGACATCAAGTAACATAAACAAGATCACAATAGCGAATAATTCTTATGAGAAGTGCATATGCGTAAAGAATTGCTTTGAACCGAACTATAGAAGGTACACTACGTCCAGAAAGATTTGGCGAGTGCTCCTAACAGGATTCGCCTATCTGCTCCACCCTCTTCCAAATAACCCTTACAAAGCTAATGAGCAAACAAATCAGAAATTTGGTAGCGCACGGAAATTAATCCAGTATTGATTATCATCAACATCATCATCTGACATCTCAACATCGAAAGCCGGCTGCTGTAGCAATTTGTTTTACGTTGGGAACCGCGGAAGCGTTGTGGTTAGTGCACTCGTTTCCTTGCTCGGTGGTCCATGGTTCGATCCCCAGTTGAGGTGGGATGTTTTAGACCGCAAACGGCTCCGGGGTCGACCCAGCCTCGTGAATTGGGTACCACAGCAACTCTGGGAAGGTTAAGGCGGCCGGCGTGATGCTGACCAGATCACCCCTAGTGTGCCGATGGTCAAGAAAATGTGGGCCTAACACCATATTCCCAATATGTCTCAATGGGCGTGTAACAGGATCCTCTACTTTGCTTACCTTGTTTTAAGTTGTGAGATTGCTAGCCCCACACACAACCACATATTAGTCACTTCTGAAGACATGACCGAGGGAGAAATAGCCTTACCGAGGAAAAGGGAACTATGAACATCTACAAAAACATTCTGTTGTAAATTTTTTTTGTTGCCTTAAACGAAACAGCTTACTTCTCTCTCTCTCTCTCTCTCTCTCTCTCTCTCTCTCTCTCTCTCTCTCTCTCTCTCTCTCTCTCTCTCTCTCTCTCTCTCTCTCTCTCTCTCTCTCTCTCTCTCTCTCTCTCTCTCTCTCTCTCTCTCTCTCTTTCTTTTTACAAATCCAATATGTATGCTAATCCTTCCCCCCCCCCCCCCCCCCAAAAAAAAAAAAAAAACAAAAAAAAAAAAACAAGCGAGTTACATATCTTTTTTCTCCTTCTTGGATCCTTAGCCCCTGACAAATCAGTCACTGACCATCACGCCTAGTGGCGTCTTGTAGGGCAGCAATAAGATGTCCCCATTTTACTCGGTCGGTGGCCATCCTTCGTGCCCCAACTCTGGTTCATCCTTTGCATCTCAGCTTCCATAGACCTCCGCCAGGTACCTTTGGCCTGCCTCTCTTTCACCGTTCTTCTGGGTTCCATTGCATAGCTGTTCTTGTGATGGTGTGAGGGTATGTTCTGAGGACATGGCCAACCCAGTTCCAGCGTCTGCCCGCAATGATGGTGTACATATTCTTTTTGACTGCACCGTGGAAGTAGTTCCTGGTTGCAGATGGTATTCGGCCCAAAAAAATTCGAAGAATTTTCCTTAGGTAGTCTGTGTGGAAAGAGGATAATTTGGACATTACTTTTCTATGACTCTCCAGCTTTTCGCTACATACAAAAGTGCAAAGTATGCAACTCTCTTATAATCTTAATTTATGTTTGTGCTGTACTGAGAAGATTTCCAAATGTTGTTTAGATCTGTGAAGGCTGTTCTGGCTTTATTCATTCTGTTACTGATGCCTTCGCTTGTTCCTAGGTGTTACTATACTTCCTAGATATGTAAATATATTTGTTTGTTCCAGCTTTTGGTTCCTTATTTTAATGGGCTCAGGATTTATTACATTTAGTGTCATGAACTCTGTCTTCTTAGGTTGATGTTCAGTCCCACTTGTTGGCTATTTATAGACAGTAAACCAGGGTCAGCCGTAGAGCGTATATCCAATTGATACAACTGTTTATATATTTGTTCCGTATATTCAATGGATACAAGTGTTTTTATATTTGTTCTTTATACCCAATGGATACAAGTGTTTAGATTTTGTTCCGTATATCCAACTGATACAACTATTTAGACATTTGTTCCGTATATCCAATGGATACAACTGTTTAGACATTTGTTCCGTATATCCAGTGGATACAACTGTTTAGATATTTGTTTCTTATATCCAATGGATACAAGTGTTTAGATATTTGTTCCATTATTCCAATGTGACTTCTTAGTCACACAGTGTTTGAGAAAGGCTATTCACAGAAAAGCCTGTTCAGGGATTCAAACTATCTGCAAATACAAGTAAACTGAGTCTTCAGACTTTTTCTTCTACGTAGTTCCCTCTCAAATAAACCAAGTATCTCTCAGTTGGCAGTCCGTCTCAGACTTCTCTCGTCACCATATAGTTTCTCCCTCACCTGGGGTTGGAGAAGGCCATTCTGCTACTCTGCTCTGTCTCGTGGAGCCGACAGCCTTGGAGGACACGTGTCCTACTGTTTGCTTGTTCTCCCTACGAGGGTACGTATATGTCTGTTCAATTTTCAATTTGTCGAACACATGGTACTGGAGTCTGCAATGGCCGGCTCTCAAGCCTGAAAATCTCTTCTCGGGAGAGATATTCATATTTAGATTCAGGAGAGTATAAGCATATATATATAGATATATATATATATATATATATATATATATATATATATATATATATATATATATATATATATATATATATATATATATATATATATATATATATATATAAAATCTCAGTTTTCATGTTTGTTCTATTTTGACTTAAAATACACTGCCGCTCCTCCTCTGCCCCCTTAAGATAACAGTTAACCGTTATAAGTTGCATTTCAAGAAAGTTCATGGTCTGGAACCGCATAGAGGGAGACCAAAAGGAAAAAAAAAACACGGAGAATAACTACAGACAAACATGGGAGGGATAAACAAAAATCGAGAGAGACATTTAACGGACCGGTATTATCAAAGCAACCTGGCAGCAGCAGCAACGTGAGATCAACAACAGCAACAACTAATGATTTTATCAATAATTTACAAGTCAACAAATAATCCACAACACGGATAGTGTTCTGAACAGAAACAACAAAACAAACAGTTCATTTTATTAACATCGTTGTAGTAAATTCTGCGAGAATAATCGCTCATTTCAGTAAGATTTTAGTCATAAAATGATAATAAATAAACCCGCCCTATTGTATCTGACGGTGATACTCTCACACGCCAGCAACACTGCCTTTTGTGCAGTGCTAAAGCCTATAGAACGATCCCACGGTAAAAATCTAACACGAGTTTTAGTTTCGGTTTCGAAAAACGTACTACTAATATTTAACATTTTGCCAGATCTGCTGATACACAATGCAGCCTAGACTTATAATTAACGATTTTGCGGAAGTGTGCCGCCAAATAACTATCTGAATTAACGTAAAATTTTGACTTTAATGCTGGTAATCAGAAGTAATCCTTACATTTTTTGGTAGTGTTACACGATACAATACAAATATTTAACGCCTATTCTTACCCCACCACGCAAAACCCCGCTTCGCTTGACACATTCTGCCATGCATATATACACGCTGCGATAAAGCCAACAGAGGCAAAACACGCAGACCATTTTATTTTCTTCTCGCGCTAGTATTTCTGACGTCACTAAAACACGTAGTTGTTTGAAAAATACATACTAGCGAGAGGGGAAGATGGCCGTCTTGTGTAAAAATTTTATTTGACGATTGACTATGACGAAAATTGAAAATCTAAACCATAATGAATCTGACCATAAAAATCATATGATAGTATAGCTTAGAGTCCACTGAGCAAGAATGTGTTTTAAATAATATGATAGTCCCAGTATTAGCCAAGTTATTGGGAAAATACTAAATGTCTACGGACGCGCGACCAAACAGACTGTTGTTCCTGCTTGTTTTTCATAACGTTAGTGGGGACACCGGCTTAGAAGGGAGGCTTTGAGGTAAATTCAAATTCGCTTGGGTAACAAGAGTATAGGATGGGGAAAGGGGAGCGGTAGGAAAATTGTTACCAAAAACTAACATCGTTTTGTATTGGCACAACTAAAGCAGACTGGCCAATCGACTACCAGACGCAGAGTATGTTTGGAATTATTTTTGTTTTTCAAAAACTGCATTTGAATTCTGGTAGTCGCAAGCTTTCGATTGGCCAGTGCTAATAAATATTAGCAAAAAGCTTTCGCTGCTCAGTGCCAGTTGAACAATATTTTTCATTCAAATACGCTGAGAACAGCTGTGTTAAATTTAAACTTAAATATAAAGAAGTATTCACAGTCTGGGCAGTGCAGAGGAAACTGAGGCCATTTCTTTGCAAAGTCAGCGTCATTTGTTTATATTTCTTGAATTTTGTGGTAAGAAAGCTTTATGAATTTAATATGTTTAATCCCATTGCCAAAGTTAGATACTGCTATTGGGAAAAAGTGAAGGACGTGCAGGGAGCAGACATTGTTGAGTCCTCACATTGAAATGTATCTAACTGATGTATGTTGTCATGATTATGTTTGAATATTATTGTATTAGAATATATTAGTAAGCCTCCGTGTTCCATGAACACTGTTCAACATGCCTGAAGCATTTATATTTAAAAAGGAAAAGAAGAGAAAATCATATAAAAGGAAATGTGGTTACCCCACATTATTTTATTGAGGAAAACTATGTAAATGTACAGTGGCGTATCTGCCATAGGGACCTGAGGTGTGGTCACAGCAAGGTGGGAGTCATGTAAAATTAGGGGCGAGTGCACCTGTAATGCACGCGAGGCTGACCCCATATCACCGTAGGGAAATAAATAATATCAAAAGTGATCAGATCTAAAAGGCCAGGGTGTCCTTTTTTTGCAGAGGTTTTATTTCATGTTGCCAGCTGGTAACAGGAAACCTGAGGAGTGACGATAACGCCAAGAAGTCTCCGACAATTCATGTATGCTGTCAAGAGATAACAGCAGGAGCTTGGGCGTGTGATGTGATATCGATATTTCTGCAACTACACACTACCTTATCATTCAACAAGAAAACCCCAGGTGATATGTTAAGGACCTGGGTATATCTGACAGTTTCGTTTTAAATAAACACTGGTATTTCAAATCATACTCAGGAAGTTTATGGGGTATGATGATAATACAGCCCCTCATACACAGTGACTCTCCCTCTTAGATGAATAAAGTGTAAGCTGTGAACATTCCAACAGGAAAGACAGATATTAACTTTATAGTTATTGGGCAGATTGTCTACACATTTTTAGTTGATCTTTTCTGTAAACTATCTTGTCCTCATTTTCAAAGACCTGTCCAAAAGATATGATTGAACAGGCAAAATAAATTGTACAAAAAAAAAACAACATATTCTATTTAAAGAAAAACTTAACCACTGGTTTTTATTCACTTCCTCATAGAAACGTAAAGTGTTTTTGTGTTGTGTACCATCATTTCATTTCTCCCCTAGACACTAGGTACATCATACACCAGACACTAGAGCCAAAATAGTGACCGTGTGAGATCTAGGGAGGTAGCGTTAGGTTCCCTGCACATAATTCATCATCATCATTTATAGAGTCAGGGGCCTACATGTGCTTGACCTCACAGGGTTAATACATACACGGATTTCATTCTTTTAGGATACCATCATAACCTCCCCAGCAAAATCTAACTTTGCTACAATCGTCAGTATCAAGTTCATAGAGAGCAAGCTCTTAGGGCGAGGGCGGACCAGAGATGTCGCCCTGGGAGCAATGAGCAAAGGGGCATTGGAAACGAGCTAGAAAAAAATGTATTTTTTCCGTCAATGTGTTATGTTAAAACCAGCTACGTAAATCTTTTAGAAGAAAAACGTTAAAACCAGCAACTAAAATCTTTTATAAGAAAACACTAAAACCAGCAAAGTAAATATTTTATAAGAAAACGCTAAAATCAGCAAAGTAAATCTTTTAGAAGAAAAACGCTAAAACCAGCAATCTTTTTTAAGAAAACGCTAAAAACAGCAATGCAAATCTTTTATAAACAAACGTTAAAACCAGCAAAGTAAATTTCTTCGAAGAAAAACGCTAAAAGGTTTTATAAGAAAACGCAAAAACCAGCAAAGTAAATCTTTCATAAGAAAACGCTAAAACCAGCAAAGTAAATCTTCTATAAGACAACGCTAAAACCGGCAAAGTAAATCTTTTAGAAGAAAAACGCTAAAACCAGCAAAGTAAATCTTCTATAAGACAACGCTAAAACCAGCAAAGTAAATCTTTCATAAGAAAACGTTAAAACCTGCAAAGTAAATCATTTAGAAGAAAAACGCTAAAACCAGCAATCTTTTATAAGAAAACGCTAAAACTAGCAAAGTAAATCTTTCATAAAAAAACGCTAAAACCAGCAAAGTCAATCTATTATGAGAAAACGCTAAAACCGGCAAAGTAAATCTTTTAGAAGAAAAACTCTAAAACAGCAAAGTCAATCTTTCATAAGAAAACGCTAAAACCAGCAAAGTAAATCTTCTATAAGACAACGCTAAAACCGGCAAAGTAACTCTTTTAGAAGAAAAACGCTAAAACCAGCAAAGTAAATCTTCTATAACGCTAAAACCAGCAAATTAAATCTTTTAGAAGAAAAACGCTAAAACCAGCAAATTAAATCTTTTAGAAGAAAAACGCTAAAACCAGCAAATTTAATCTTTTAGAAGAAAAACGCTAAAACCAGCAAAGTAAATCTTCTATAAGACAACGCTAAAACCAGCAAATTAAATCTTCTATAAAACAACGCTAAAACCAGCAAATTAAATCTTTTAGAAGAAAAACGCTAAAACCAGGAAATTAAATCTTTTAGAAGAAAAACGCTAAAACCAGCAAATTAAATCTTTTAGAAGAAAAACGCTAAAACCAGCAAATTAAATCTTTTAGAAGAAAAACGCTAAAACCAGCAAATTAAATCTTTTAGAAGAAAAACGCTAAAACCAGCAAATTAAATCTTTTAGAAGAAAAACGCTAAAACCAGCAAAGTAAATCTTCTATAAGACAACGCTAAAACCAGCAAATTAAATCTTCTATAAGACAACGCTAAAACCAGCAAATTAAATCTTTTAGAAGAAAAACGCTAAAACCAGGAAATTAAATCTTTTAGAAGAAAAACGCTAAAACCAGCAAATTAAATCTTTTAGAAGAAAAAGGCTAAAACCAGCAAATTAAATCTTTTAGAAGAAAAACGCTAAAACCAGCAAATTAAATCTTTTAGAAGAAAAACGCTAAAACCAGCAAATTAAATCTTTTAGAAGAAAAACGCTGAAGAAAGCCAAAGTGTGACAAGCTGTTGTATATTTGTTTCATCAATTTTCAACTCCCCAAGAAGAATATGCCTTCAACAAACGTATACCAAGTCTTCCTGTCCGGTACCATCAGCTCAAGGTCTTTTGATGTCTTCATCATTCTTTTCATGTCTGCAACCACTTCTCTTATCGGCGTCCTATGTGGCCTACCTCTATCTCTCCTACTCTGGGGATACCAAAACAAGGACTGCCTGGTAATTCTAGCAACAGGGTTTCCACAAAGTGTGTCCTACTGTGGCGAGATGGATGTTCATAGAAAATAATAGACATAGTTCCCAAAAAATGGAGAAGAGAGCTGGTGAACTAATGGTAGAGATGGCATAGGACAACTAAGGTAGATATCTACATAGTCTTGGATGGTAGCAGTAGAAAAGAGCTGTGAAGTAGGTCACCTTCTCGCTAGAACTGTCCTATGCCCTAACGGTGTCTGTGTTAATAGTTGATGTAATATTCCGCACGATAATTATCCCTACCAATTAAAAATATTAAATAATTATCTTAATTTCCACACAATAACAAAATGTTGAACAGAACTTGAATTTAAACAAAATCAATCAACTGCGATTTAAAAAATATATCTGTACATTTATTAATTAAAATTGAAGTTTGATAAAGATTGCAGATATGTATTTACAAAAATCACAAGTTGGAAAATTATAAGCTGTCAATGTCTGTATTCATCACTTCGGGTAAATGGTGACTTCTGGATCTTGTTTCTTCAAAGTAATTAAATACTTATCTAAAATCACGTCCTTTCACTGAAGTCACTTCTCGTCATACATCA
Organism: Oreohelix idahoensis; assembly: GCA_024509875.1. Taxonomy (NCBI): domain Eukaryota; kingdom Metazoa; phylum Mollusca; class Gastropoda; order Stylommatophora; family Oreohelicidae; genus Oreohelix; species Oreohelix idahoensis. The sequence goes on from JAMPIV010003843.1 coordinate 57,834, forward strand.
GGTGTTGATGTCTAAGATACTTAATTAACCTAGACAGGAAGCCACAAAACTACTATCCGGCGATTTTGCAGAGGTAGCCATTGAATCATAAACTGCATAAACATAAATAACACATAAGGAAGGGAAACCCGAGGCCTGTAAACAGTAAATTAATATTAGACAAACATAAAGTTATGTTTTCAGGCACTCGTAAGAAATAAAGAAGTAGAGCATCCTTTTTTGGGGATGCCTAGCTGGCCGTGGGGTCAGTGTGATTCGCTTGATAGCTAGGCGGAGTTGTCGTACGGAAGGTACGGGGTTCGAACCCTGGGTAAGCCACTCACGTCTGTTGTTTTTCTGTTGTCCAAGTGTTCTACTTCTTTATTTCTTACGAGTGCCTGAAAACATACCTTTATGTTTGTCTAATATTAATTTACTGTTTACAGGCCTCGGGTTTCCTTCCTTATGTGTTATTTATGTTTATACAATACCAGAAACCTATCCTCTGTTCTATACTACTGTCCTTAAGTCTTCTACTATTTACTGGACCCAGTATCAAGGTCTTTGTCTTGTTTGGACTGACACATATTGTTAATAGGAGAACAACAGAAGTGATTGCGTCATTAAAGGGCTGAGTTGCCCACTGTATACTTCCGGTGTTATCTTGTGTGTTTCGTACTGATATATAGTCAGCAAAGCATCCTTTTTTGGGGATGCCTAGCTGGCCGTGGGGTCAGTGTGATTCGCTTGATAGCTAGGCGGAGTTGTCGTACGGAAGGTACGGGGTTCGAACCCTGGGTAAGCCACTCACGTCTGTTGTTTTTCTGTTGTCCAAGTGTTCTACTTCTTTATTTCTTACGAGTGCCTGAAAACATACCTTTATGTTTGTCTAATATTAATTTACTGTTTACAGGCCTCGGGTTTCCTTCCTTATGTGTTATTTATGTTTATACAATACCAGAAACCTATCCTCTGTTCTATACTACTGTCCTTAAGTCTTCTACTATTTACTGGACCCAGTATCAAGGTCTTTGTCTTGTTTGGACTGACACATATTGTTAATAGGAGAACAACAGAAGTGATTGCGTCATTAAAGGGCTGAGTTGCCCACTGTATACTTCCGGTGTTATCTTGTGTGTTTCGTACTGATATATAGTCAGCAAAGCATCCTTTTTTGGGGATGCCTAGCTGGCCGTGGGGTCAGTGTGATTCGCTTGATAGCTAGGCGGAGTTGTCGTACGGAAGGTACGGGGTTCGAACCCTGGGTAAGCCACTCACGTCTGTTGTTTTTCTGTTGTCCAAGTGTTCTACTTCTTTATTTCTTACGAGTGCCTGAAAACATACCTTTATGTTTGTCTAATATTAATTTACTGTTTACAGGCATCGGGTTTCCCTTCCTTATGTGTTATTTATGTTTATACAATACCAGAAACCTACCCTCTGTTCTATACTACTGTCCTTAAGTCTTCTACTATTTACTGGACCCAGTATCAAGGTCTTTGTCTTGTTTGGACTGACACATACTGTTAATAGGAGAACAACAGAAGTGATTGCGTCATTAAAGGGCTGAGTTGCCCACTGTATACTTCCGGTGTTATCTTGTGTGTTTCGTACTGATATATAGTCAGCAAAGCATCCTTTTTTGGGGATGCCTAGCTGGCCGTGGGGTCAGTGTGATTCGCTTGATAGCTAGGCGGAGTTGTCGTACGGAAGGTACGGGGTTCGAACCCTGGGTAAGCCACTCACGTCTGTTGTTTTTCTGTTGTCCAAGTGTTCTACTTCTTTATTTCTTACGAGTGCCTGAAAACATACCTTTATGTTTGTCTAATATTAATTTACTGTTTACAGGCCTCGGGTTTCCCTTCCTTATGTGTTATTTATGTTTATACAATACCAGAAACCTACCCTCTGTTCTATACTACTGTCCTTAAGTCTTCTACTATTTACTGGACCCAGTATCAAGGTCTTTGTCTTGTTTGGACTGACACATACTGTTAATAGGAGAACAACAGAAGTGATTGCGTCATTAAAGGGCTGAGTTGCCCACTGTATACTTCCGGTGTTATCTTGTGTGTTTCGTACTGATATATAGTCAGCAAAGCATCCTTTTTTGGGGATGCCTAGCTGGCCGTGGGGTCAGTGTGATTCGCTTGATAGCTAGGCGGAGTTGTCGTACGGAAGGTACGGGGTTCGAACCCTGGGTAAGCCACTCACGTCTGTTGTTTTTCTGTTGTCCAAGTGTTCTACTTCTTTATTTCTTACGAGTGCCTGAAAACATACCTTTATGTTTGTCTAATATTAATTTACTGTTTACAGGCCTCGGGTTTCCCTTCCTTATGTGTTATTTATGTTTATACAATACCAGAAACCTACCCTCTGTTCTATACTACTGTCCTTAAGTCTTCTACTATTTACTGGACCCAGTATCAAGGTCTTTGTCTTGTTTGGACTGACACATACTGTTAATAGGAGAACAACAGAAGTGATTGCGTCATTAAAGGGCTGAGTTGCCCACTGTATACTTCCGGTGTTATCTTGTGTGTTTCGTACTGATATATAGTCAGCAAAGCATCCTTTTTTGGGGATGCCTAGCTGGCCGTGGGGTCAGTGTGATTCGCTTGATAGCTAGGCGGAGTTGTCGTACGGAAGGTACGGGGTTCGAACCCTGGGTAAGCCACTCACGTCTGTTGTTTTTCTGTTGTCCAAGTGTTCTACTTCTTTATTTCTTACGAGTGCCTGAAAACATACCTTTATGTTTGTCTAATATTAATCATAAACTGCAGTCTGTTATGTTTCTTACCAGAAGCTTTTTTTGTGACTCGGTTAAGAACCTAAAACATAGGCATAGATTATGATGTACTGTTCTTATCACTAAGAGGATCTTCCGATGATGACGGCCACTACTGATTAGAATCCTCAATTAGACAACATGAGGCCGTGGTCATGTCAATCACAGAAGTATGTCATACAAGCAATAAAATACATCGTTAGACTATAGACATCATTTACAATTTATTCTGAATTCTGTCTTGATTACTTCTCTTTGCTCTAAACAAAATCCTAAGTTACACCAACAGTGATTTCCCTTTAAAGATATGACATCAAAGAAATTTGAAATAGAAAGAAAGAAACTAAGGAAGCAAAGAAGAGAAGGAAGAAGAAGAAGAGGAAAAAGAAGAACAGGAAGAAGAATAAGAAGCAGAAGAGGAAGAAGAAGATAACATTTTTGGCATCCAGCAAAAAACGCTAAAACCGGCAAATTAAATCTTTTAGAAGAAAAACACTGAACAGGACTAAGCTTTTATAGCTAGTATTGCGCAGTCCTGAAAAGGACTTCTAGCTCCGTTATGCTGTTCATGACTGTTCAGGTTATATTCAGTTTGGAAACCAATTTCAGTTACAAGCACAGGGATTAGAGTACCAAGATTAAGATATCAACAGGTAATTGAATGTCAATGCTAACATTAATATTAAATATTTCAGCAATTTACGTAAAACCAATTTACTTGTAACCCAACGATTAATACAAGCTTTTAAGCATGCCCTTCAGATACAATGTTACGGATCTGAGCTTATCATGTACGCAAGTCTGCTCACAAGCAGGTCAGCTTTGCTTTTCTCAGCTATGGGCTGCGGCTATGTGGCTTCGACAAGCATGTGTCAGTCCCGCTGGACGTCTTTTCAGCGTTGAAATTTTTAGAGTCCAGAATATAATCTAAGCGGGCTTATATACCCAACCTAGATCTAACCTTTTCCTTCTCGGAGGTTAGCGTCGGAGTTCACTTTTCTACTTGTAACTTTCATGGGATTTCAATGCTGTTGTGTGATTTTTCCAACAAAATCCTGATTTCCTGGTCAATTACCACAGATAGTGACTTCCCACTGTCATAATAACATGTATTTGTTGTTTCTGTTCAAATCCAAAAAAGAATTTTTTTTCCGTTCGGGGCATTAATCATAAAATTATAGCAGAATTACGGGTGTGCAATTCTTAATTTATCATAGAGACACTAGTTTAAGTGGTAATTCCAGAGTGTCTTTGCCCGTGTTATGACACCTATCCATAACATTCAGTATTTTTAGTTGTTATCGTGTTTTTAGCTGTGTAAGTAATAATAAACAACTACAAAGGTATCTCTCTTCTTATTATTGTTGGCAAGGTTTTCGCCAGTCTTTTTAATGCGACTGCACAAGTTAGGTGGATGCATATATCCAGAGTCGCACTGTGGATTCCAAGCTGGTAGATCAACAATCGACATGATCTTTTCTCCTCGCCAACTTCAGAAAAAAATCAAGAGAGCAAAAACAGTTTTTATATATTGCCTTTATAGACCTCACAAAGCCATTTGACCTGGTTGGCGGGGATGGATTCTTCAAAATCCTCCAGAAAATAGGCTATCCCACTAAAATGCTGCAAATGATAAAGTCATTCCATGAAGTCGTAAAGGGAACAGTCCAATATGCTGGAAACACATCACTGCCCTTTGACATACGAAGTGGCGTCATGGCAGCAACAACCTGTCTCCACTTTTCTCGGTCGACAGCCATTCTTCGCATGGTGCCTAAGCTCTGGTTAATGCTCAGCATCTCTGTCTCCATAGTTCTCCGTCAGGTGGCTATTGACTGTCTTAGTTTTCGCTTTCCTTCTGGAGTCCATAGCATGGCAGTTCTGGTGATGGTATCAGCGGCTCTTCTGAGGATGTAGCCAACCCAATTACAGCGTCTACCCGCTAAGATGGTACGCATGTTCTCTTGGTGGCTCCTAGTTGCCATATATTTTTAATTAAGTGTTTGTACTGTACTGGGAGGATTTCTAGATATTGCATGGACATTGGCCTCACAATATGTCTAAAGAAAACAAATGTGCTGGGTCAGGGTGTGGATGCTGCAACAGTTATTACTATCGATAACTATGAATTGGCAGTGGTGCACCACTTCACATGCCAGGGGTCTACCATCAACGACAAACGCTCTCTGGACACAAAAATTGACAGCTGCATTGGCAAAGCAGCAGCCATCTTTGCCCGCCACACAACGCGTGTTTGGGGAAACAACAAACCTACAGTGAAGACCAAAGCTGCAGTATATAATGCGTGTGTCACCAGCACGCTTATGTATGGTAGCGAGCCATGGATAACTTACGCTAAGCAAGATAGAAGGCTCAACACCTTCCATCTACGGTGTCTACGCCACATCCTTGGTATTTTGTGGAAGGACAAAGTCACAAATGTCGAGGTACTGTCACGTTCTGGCCCTCAGAGCATGTATACACTGCTTAAACAGCGCATACAACGCTGGCTTGGCAATATCCACGGAAGATGGTTGCATCCTTAAAGAAATCTTCTACGAACAACTGGCAGACGGCAAAAGAACACTTGGGCGACCGCAGATGAGGTTCAAAGATGTTTGCAAGAGAGACATAAAGGCACTGGACATAAATCCAGCAACCTGGGAGGATGAAGCTGCCGATCGCACCAAATGGCCTTGCTCCCTCGGCGCCATCTCAGATTGGGCGAAAAGAAGCTCTCACAATAAGCAAAAGAGAAAAGAATACGCCGAATTCCCATAGTACTGTACTGTACTGTACTGTATAAATGCAGCACTGCACCACAGAGATGGTGGTGTTTACATAAGTGTTAAAAATACTATAGACAGCGAACATGAGTAATGAGGATGTCCTGAAAGAGGCTAATGGACAAATGAGGCTTATTACTCACATTAGAAGGACGTAGCCTACTTTCTTCGGGCATGTTAGGAGAAAAAGAAAACTGGAATACATTGTGACAGCAGGAAGGATTGAATGACAACGAGATGTATGACGACAAAAACGGAAGATACTGCACAGTTTGACAGCGTGGCGTGGAAAGAAGTCAACAACAGAATTGTTAATAGCACAGTACTGGAGACAGACAATTGTGGAGAAACACGATCACTTATGCTACCAGGAACTGTACTTGAAGAAGAACAAGTAGATGTAGAAGAAGAATAATTAGAAGTAGAAGTATTAGAAGAAGAAGAAGAAGAAGAAGAAGAAGAAGAAGAAGAAGAAGAAGAAGAAGAAGAAGAAGAAGAAAGTGAACAAGAAGAAGAAAAAGAAGTAGAAGAAGAAGTAGAAGAAGAAGAGGAAGAAGAAGAAGAAGAGGAAGAAGAAGAAGTAGAAGAAGAATAAGTAGAAGATGAGGTAAACGAAGAAGTAAAAGTAGAAGAAGATGAAGTGAAAGAATAAGTAGAAGATGAGGTAAACGAAGAAGTAAAAGTAGAAGAAGATGAAGTAGAAGAAGTAGAAGTACAAGAATTAGAATTAGAAGAAATAGAAAAAGAATTAGAAGTAGAAAACGTTGAAGTAGAAGTGGAAGAAGTATAAGAAGAAGAAGAAATAGAAGTAGAAGAAGAAGAAAAAACAAGAATAAGTAGAAGAATAAATAGAAGAAGAAGATGACCAAGACGAAGAAGAAGAGAAAGAAGAAGAGGATGAGAAGAAGAAGAAGAAGAAGTAGAAGGAGTAGAAGAAGAAGAAGATAAAGTAAAAGAAGAAGTAGAAGTAGAAGATGATGAAGAAGAAGTAGAAGAAGAAGAACTAGAAGTAGAAGAACTAGAAGAAGAAGAAGACGAAGAAGAAGAACTAGAAGAAGAAGAAGATAAAGTAAAAGAAGAAGTAGAAGTAGAAGAAGAAGAACTAGAAGAAGAAGAGGACGAAGAAGAAGTAGAAGAAGAAGAACTAGAAGTAGAAGAAGAAGAACTAGAAGAAGAAGAGGACAAAGAAGAAGTAGAAGAAAAAGAGGACGAAGAAGAAGAAGTAGAAGAAGAAGAGGACGAAGAAGAAGTAGAAGAAGAAGAACTAGAAGTAGAAGAAGAAGAACTAGTAAAAGAAGAAGAAGAACTAGAAGTAGAAGAAGAAGTAGAAGAAGAAGAACTAGAAGAAGAAGAAGAAGACGAAGAACTAGAAGAAGAGGACGAAGAAGAAGTAGAAGAAGAAGAGGACGAAGAAGAAGTAGAAGAAGAAGAGGACGAAGAAGAAGTAGAAGAAGAAGAGGACGAAGAAGTAGAAGAAGTAGAAGAGGACGAAGTAGAAGAAGAAGAACTAGAAGAAGAGGACGAAGTTGAAGTAGAAGAAGAAGAACTAGAAGTAGAAGAAGAAGAACTAGAAGAAGAGGACGAAGAAGAAGTAGAAGAAGAAGAGGCCGAAGAAGAAGAAGTAGAAGAAGAAGAGGACGAAGAAGAAGTGGAAGAAGAAGAGGACGAAGAAGAAGTAGAAGAGGACGAAGTAGAAGAAGAAGAACTAGAAGAAGAGGACGAAGAAGAAGTAGAAGAAGAAGAACTAGAAGAAGAAGAGGACGAAGAAGAAGAACTAGAAGTAGAAGAAAAAGAACTAGAAGAAGAGGACGAAGAAGAAGTAGAAGAAGAAGAGGACGAAGAAGAAGAAGTAGAAGAAGAAGAGGACGAAGAAGAAGTAGAAGAAGAAAAGGACAAAGAAGAAATAGAAGAAGTAGAAGAGGACGAAGTAGAAGAAGAAGAACTAGAAGAAGAGGACGAAGAAGAAGTAGAAGAAGAAGAACTAGAAGTAGAAGAAGAAGAACTAGAAGAAGAAGAGGACGAAGAAGAAGTAGAAGAAGAAGAACTAGAAGAAGAAGAGGACGAAGAAGAAGTAGAAGAAGAAGAACTAGAAGTAGAATAAGAAGAACTAGAAGAAGAAGAGGACGAAGAAGAAGTAAAAGAAGAAGAGGACGAAGAAGAAGAAGTAGAAGAAGAAGAACTAGAAGTAGAAGAAGAAGAACTAGAAGTAGAAGAAGAAGAACTAGAAGTAGAAGAAGAAGAACTAGAAGTAGAAGAAGAACTAGAACTAGAAGAAGAAGAACTAGAAGAAGATAAAGAAGAAGTAGAAGTAGAAGAGGACGAAGAAGAAGAAGAACTAGAAGAAGAAGGGGATGAAGAAGAAGTAGAAGAAGAAGAGGACGAAGAAGAAGAAGTAGAAGAAGAAGAACTAGAAGTAGAAGAAGAAGAACTAGAAGTAGAAGAAGAAGAACTAGAAGTAGAAGAAGAACTAGAACTAGAAGAAGAAGAACTAGAAGAAGATAAAGAAGAAGTAGAAGTAGAAGAGGACGAAGAAGAAGAAGAACTAGAAGAAGAAGAACTAGAAGAAGAAGAATTAGAAGAAGAAGAATTAGAAGAAGAAGAATTAGAAGAAGAAGAACTAGAAGAAGAAGAATTAGAAGAAGAAGAACTAGAAGAAGAAGAACTAGAAGAAGAAGAATTAGAAGAAGAAGAACTAGAAGAAGAAGAATTAGAAGAAGAAGAACTAGAAGAAGAAGAATTAGAAGAAGAAAGAAAGTGCATAAGCAGCAACATTAACAACCTCAGCATAAAATATACAAACAGTAACTCTGAATAAACACCAGCGTCAAGCTACAACAACGGGTATTTAAAAAAAAAAAAACTGAGTCTACGGCAGGATAAAGCTACGAGATTCACAGCATTATAAACTCCTGTAACATGAGAAACGTTATTTCAACAACAATCACAGTAAAATAACAAATAACAAATAAAAAGAAGAATAAATGAATTAACAATAACGGCAGCAACAACAATAACCCGAAGTTACAACTAGAAAGAGGCCAGCAGAAAACAGTGATAATATTTTGATTATAAGACTGTGTCACCCTAACCAGCTGTTGCAAAACCATGCGCCGAAATATCTGCTGCCCTATTTTTCTGGTACAGTAGTTTGTTGTTGAGAGCTACGGCCTACATAATGATTGTCGTCTGTGTCAGGCCTTGCTTCAGGACTGCGCAGGGTGTCACAACACACAGTGTGTTAAACGGGGAACTAGATCAGGCTGAAACGTAAACACTTCCGAAGTATATATAAACATACCAACACGGCGTGTATGTGAAGGAAAAACACGCAGCAGAATACGTGAAAAGTATGCACAGTGTAGGCTTGTGTGTGTGTGGGGGGGAACAGTGTGTTGGTAAAGCTTTTGAGGAATTATATTAGACTGAGAAAGAATAATATATAGATGTTTGCGAAACAGCAGTGCAAAATTACAAAGATAATTTATAGTCGGGTGGCAGAATTCGGGAAAACTGTATGACATCATCTCCGTATGGAGCATGGAGCTACAACTACAGATCCCCCCTACCCCCGAGGAAGCCTACGTCCGTACACATGCTTTTACATTGGTAGTCACTACAGCAATTTTTTTAATATGTTACGGGCGCCTGCTTCATGCACAACCTCATTTCAGTCGTCTTGTAACGACATATCTGACGGATCATTACGCCTATTATCCCCTTAGAACTGCATGGGGCATATACATCCATACGTAGGCACACTCACACACATATATATGCCTCCGGTTGTTTCGCTCTGTACAGAGTTTTTAATCATATATATATATATATATATATATATATATATATATATATATATATATATATATATATATATATATATATATATATATATATATATATATATATCCTGATTCAATATTAATATCAGCCTACATCCGTGCATCTATAACGGCTCTGCGTCATCGAAGCTCACATAAATCGATGTACACAACATTCATTTGCTTAACTTGATAAATTACGCTAGAGATATTAACATAATCCAACTTAATACCCACGTCTAGCCCAGGACCCGTGCCTCACCAGGACACGACACGAAATATCCTGCTTTACATAACAATAAATCACACATCCCCCATTCGGGGCCCTTACCCTGATTCCCCCCCTCCCCGTATCAATGACACTTAACACTAGCACACGAGTTTAAAACCTCGCATAGGCTGCATAGTTGGTGTCGTCGGTGCAGGCTCGGTTTGAATTTTTTGCAGGCAAAGCTTGAATATACTGAATGTTATGAATGGAGTAAACGGGGATGAAGGTACGATTGGGGTGGGGTAGGGGTGTGGAGGGGGGGGGAGAACAGCAACGAATGACATGCACACAAAAGTGCAAGCTGGTGACCTAATAAATCAGACCATTGCACATACGAAATGTATAGGAATGTGTTGTGTTGCCGTATTGCCCAACAAAAGCCTTGGAGACATGAATCATTAATCAATGAATGGATGCGTGGAAAATTATAAATTTAAATCATAAATGAATGCAACTAATGAGAGTTTTTTACAGGCCATAGTTGATACTAGTAAACGAATGAATGAAACTGCGAGTGACACAGTTAACTGGCTGACTGGGGGGAAAAGGTAATCAAAGACGTCATAATGTATTTAAAACTGAATTAATCAAAATTTTAATCGGAGTGAAAAAAAAATGCTTCGCTGGGTGAAGAGATAAGACGAAGAAGCTGGCAGTGGATAGGACACATATTGAGGAAACCTTTCATAGCGCTACAAGGCAGCCCTTGTTCTGGAACCCCCACGGTCAGAGAGGTAGAAGAAGACATAAAAATAAATGGGGCGATACCTGGAGATAGACATGAAAGGGGTGAGGAAGACATGTAAATACACTGAGCAGACGGCACGTGACAGGAGGACTTGGCATGCGTTTGTTGAAGGCTTATTCTCCTTCGGAAGCTAAAGGGTATTTGACTGACCGCCAAAGGGTTAATTGTATTGTGCATAAAGAAACTAGTTTTTAAGTAACTGATACTGGTTGTGTTATGCATCTCATTAATTATGATAAACAAGTAACAATCAACAGCAAATCAGTTTATGATCAGAAGTAATAATGTAAGTATAAGGTAAACGTGGTCCCATTGCCTTTACTGCATAGGACAGCCAAATTTTAGAGCTTCATTATATTAGGTCTAACTTTTTTTAACCAGTTCCTTTCCTCGTTGCCTTTTCCTTGCCTAGATCAGAGCAGAGTCAGGTATACATTTACAGCTGGATAGACTGAAGGGTGACACTACCAGGTTTCCATCCCGGAACCCAGTAACTGTGCCACAAGAGGAAAATGCTCTAAGCTCTTGGCCAATCGGATGCTCAATAATGTAATCATAAATCTAATACTAAAATGAGAAGTATTTTATGCAACAACTCTTTGTCAATGTAAAGAAGAAAGAGAATTCTTCAGTGCTACATAGAGCCAATCTTAACTTAAGGAGGTGAGTCATAGACAAACAGTAAACATTCAGGAAAAGTCCTGGAGGCCACAAAAATGTGGTTTTACAACCAGTAGAATGTTAAGAATACAATAGACAGCTAACAAAAGTAATGAGGGTGTCCTGAAAGAAGTCAATGCACAAAGGAAGTTTACTGCGCACATTAGAAAGAAGAATAACACTTTCTTTGGGCATGTTATGAAAAGTAGAAAGCTGGAATATATAGTACACACACACACACACACACACAAAAGTTGAAGGAAAAAGAGACAGATGATGTTAAAGATAGAAGCTACATAACAGTTTGACATTATAGGATGGAAAAAAGTTAAAAATAGAATGAATAAACAGTACTTGAGACAGGAAGTTGTAGAGAGACATGCGTACACCACCAGGAATGATTCATTAAAAATGAAGACAAATCTTTCTCCTCAAAACAAGAACAAATAAATAAATTCATGACCATGTTCAAATTGTGGGGAATTATGACAAAATGTGGAGATGGCTTACATATTTCTCAGCAACAAAAGTAAAAGGGCTTGTGGGGAAAAAACTAAGCAATCCTCAACATATCATTCACACATTTTGAAAATAGCAAAGATCAAGCTAAGTTATATTAAACAAACCATTCACACATGTTGAAACTAGGACAGATCTAGCTGTGTTATACTAAACAAAACATTCACACTTTTTGAGAATAGGAAAGATAAACCTTAGTTATACTAAACAAAACATTCACACACTTTGAGAATAGGAAAGGTGAAGCTAAGTTATACTAACACAACATTCACACATGTTGAAACTAGGAAAGATCAAGCTAAGTTATGGTAAACAAAGCATACACAGTATATACAAACACAATTAACAATTGAAATATCAAAATTAAATGTACTAAACAAACCACACACAAACATTAACATCTTTCAAATAGATAAAAACAGGATTACAGTACATATAAACACAATTAAAAATTGAAATTCGAACTATTCTGTGTTAAACAAAACATTCACATATCTTTCAATAGGAACGACGAAACTAACTTATGATAAACAGCCCATATACAATTCATACAACCACAATTAACAAATTAAAACATCAAACTTGGCTGTGCTAATAAGAAATACACACACATGAATACAAACATTTAAAAATAAACACGATAGATCAAGCTAAGTTATGATAAACAAATCATACACACACGTATACACATCAAAAGCTATTTTAAGCCCTATAAACAACACGACAGATGCACCATGCCATGTACACAAACAAGAATTTAAAAACAAATTGTCAATATTGAAACAACTGATGCTAAATCATAAACAAATCTCCACCCACAGCAAGCAAAACAAATAACAGAAAAATGGAGAGAGCACACTAAATTGTTCATAACACAGTTGTTGCCACTGCGATACATCTACTAGTGCATAGCCTCTTTTAGACCACTAAACACGAGGACAAAAACAAGCTAAAGAAGAAAAAAGAAAATTGTTACTGTCCTACCTCGCAATCACATCCTGCTCGTAGAAGAATCTCCAAGAAAAGTTTGAACAATATTGGAAACTAGTATCCTTGGACAGGACTGCAATCTCCAACACAGCACGTTAGAAAATTATTTCGGGTCAGCATGTCGTTATGTCAGAATGACCTCATGTTACCTACTTAGCTCAGGTCAGTCACCGTGGATCGCTGGCAGAGCAAGGCTTGCGCGAGCCCGCTGCACACCACAGAACACAGTCGCACATACACACACAGTTTACTCCGAACAAAGCAAGTAGCAATAATTTCTTCATCGATACGTCTTGCTGTAGTTTCTCGCACCACTTTGATCACTGGAAGAGGGAAACAAAAAGTGAGACAACCTTCAGCAAATGAATTGTAAACATTTTTTTTGTCCTCTACATTGACATAATTATATTGAACGGCTTGCGGATTTCAAAACTGCTTCGCTAATTATAAAAAAAAAAAAAACGAAAAAAAAGCACTGGGGGGAACTAGGTCAACTCAACACGCTGGGTAACTGGGGCGCTTAAGGTCAAAAAGGGGAGGTCACATTTGGGTCAAAACAGGCACATTCCAATTATGCAGAAATACTCATCAGGAACGTACTGGCGTTCACGGTAGTAAATTAACATGACAGTTTGGAAAAGGTGACGGCTGGGAGAAAAAAAAAGCATAACACTGTCAAGATTTTAAATATCTTAATATTTTCTCTTCTTAGTAAGTTTGTTTCCCATCCCTGATTATGAGTAGCAATGCTTGGCTTAGAGCAGTAGTGGTCTGCGTGAGTTAATATTTTGGTCCCAAGCAACTAAAAGTTTATGTTAATTCTGTTAAATATTGCTTACGTGTTGAGGTTACCCCTGGAGTGTGCTGTGCTAGATTGGATGACACAATGTGTGTATATGTGTGTGTGTGTATATATATATATATATATATATATATATATATATATATATATATATATATATATATATATATATATATATATATATATATATATATATATATATATATATATAAACACAAACATATATATATATATATATTATATATATATATATATATATATATATATATATATATATATATATATATATATATATATATATATATATATATATATATATAATATATATTTATATATTTATATATTTATATATTTATATATATTTATATAGTAGGAGAAAGGGGCAGGTATTTTTTTCCCCTTAACCAGCAGCACTTGGGCTTTCGGCCCAATGACATGTCATTGCGAGAATGGGGAGTCTGTGGACTTTCCTTCCAACCCGGTCAGGAGCTTCGCTCCTTCCCAACCACAGAGGGTTTATCTCAGGAGCCGTTCAGGTTATTCAGTCAAAATCACTGTCGATGACACTCCTTCAAATGCCCACGCCCTGGCTTGAACCTTGAACACCTGATCGCCAGCGCAATGTGGTAACCATTACACCAGCGCGGCTTCCGAAGGGGCAGATTGTATGAGCTATAAAATTTGACCCTGAAGTTAAGGCAATTTACTGCTCCGTGTAGTTCAGTGGTGTCTCAGGAGGCACACAAAAAATACGACTTCTGTTCCCTGAGGCATGTCAGTAAGAGGCGACTAACATCAGACTGTGCATGGGGCTGGTAACCTTTGTAGAACAAAGTACTATAGAAACCACCCCTGCAAGAGTATGCAGACTTCCTACAAGTGGACCACCTGGAATGGTGGCTCCATACTGCTTACGGAGCAAAAAGGAACGAACGAACGAACGAACTTTATTTTCAAAGGGTTTAGAATTGGGCACGCAGGCCCGTCTAACATTCTGCCCTTCCTTTCTCTCGTCTTCCATACTGAATCCATTTATTCTCACATTTATCTTAAATAATACTTAAATAATAAAATAACAATAAAATGCAATAAAATAAAATCCCAACATTGTAACAGTATAATAACAGTTACACAGATTTACAGTACCTGATCGTAATTAATACTAAACAGGACAAAATTATCTTTAAAACCTACATATGTTGTTATGTAATTATTTAAGAACATAACTAAATTAGGGTGGCATATTATCTGCACTCATGATGTATTTGAAAAGTCTGTGATTGAATGAATATGGACTAAGCGTGTTTTTTTAAGTCGTGTGGAAGATTATTCCACAGATGAGCAGCAGAAAAAGCTAAACTTTTCTTGAATAAGTCGAGCCTAGGCTTGGGCATGTGTAATGTATTTAAGCGTTGACTGCGTCTTCCGCTGTATTTGAAAATAGGCCACAGATGTGTTGGAGCATTCTGTGATAAGATTTTGTGAATAAATTTGGCTTTGTTGAAGAGAAGGCGCTTTCTTAGTTAAGATATGTATATGGGTCTACACTCTGTGTGAGGTTTTTGTCTGAAATTAGGCGCACTGCACGTTTTTGTAATGAATAGAGTCTTTTAGTCTTGGACATGGTGCAGCCATCCCAAATTGTGGAACAATAGTCTAGATGTGTTTGTATTTGGGATGTATAGAACATTTTTCGTGTCTCCTCATCTAGGAAATGTTTGATTTTAGCTAACTGGTAAACTTTTTGTGCCGTTTGTTTGGTCAGTGCTTGTACATGCGAATTCCAACTTAAATGTTGGTCAATTATGAGTATTAGTGTTTTATTTTCATTTACATTTTCAATTAAAGAGGTTCCAATGTAGAGCTGAACCAACGGGCTGATCACCCGTTTGCCAGTCACTTTGATTATGGAAACAACAACAAACGGATTGATTTGTCGTTGCCCTAAAGACGCCATTAGGCGTGATGGGAACAACGGCAGAGAAAATCTATTCGCTGTTGCCCTTAAGATGCCACTAGGCGTAATGGCCACTGACTGCTTTGCCGGTCATTGGCTAAGGACGGAAGAAGAAAGAAGAAGAATGTAGAGCTGAAGTGTTGTTTTCTGTGAGTTTTGTAATTTTTGTCTAGTTGATATTATCATACATTTTGTTTTAATGATATTTATTTGCATGCAATTTTCATTGCTCCACTCAATAAGATTGTCTGTGTCGCTTTGTAATAATCTTTCTAGCGTGTTGCAACTTTTATATCAAGGAATTCGAAAAGAGGGTATTTAGTATTTTGTAGAAATCTATAACTATCTTTGTGTGGATGGTGGTGGGTGATGATGTTGAAAGAAAGCTGATGGTGAATATTCTATTTTCTTTTCTCATTTTCCTCTGAAGCACAGGCTTTCACTTAGTTGTTACATAGCCTCAATTAGTTGTTACATAGCCTCACTTAGTTGTTACATAGCCTCACTTAGTTGTTACATAGCCTCACTTAGTTGTTACATAGCCTCACTTAGTTGTTACATAGCCTCACTTAGTTGTTACATAGCCTCACTTAGTTGTTACGTTGGCTTTCACTTAGTTGTTACATAGCCTCACTTAGTTGTTACATAGCCTCACTTAGTTGTTACATAGCCTCACTTAGTTGTTACATAGCCTCACTTAGTTGTAACAAAGCCTCACTTAGTTGTTACATAGCCTCACTTAGTTGTTACATAGCCTCACTTAGTTGTTACATAGCCTTCCTGTCCATGTTTTTTTTTAAACTCCTTCTTATGACTGTCTCCAGTTATCTTCACTAATTGTTTTTGTCTCCCTTTTCTTGCCTCTTTATGTTTTGTAAAAATTAAATTTTAGCAAGAAAATAACCTTTTCAAGGACTCAAACCCTCGGGATACTACAACAAGTATTGCGACACTATATTATAAAATACTATAAGCTGGTTTTTTGTTTTTTTTCCAAAGCAGGTCCTGTCCACCTCCAACATGATTTCCTCATCTCTTGGTCCAAGGTCTTTGCCAGGTTATAGCGATGATGTGTCGATAAAATAGCAAAGATCCCAGGTATCTGAGGCAGTGCGTTTCATAGGCTGTGATTTTTATTTTTTTTTTTCACGTAATACTTATGTTTTGCTGTCACAATACAATGTCGGTATGAATATACAAATTTGACGGATATTTTGGCCTTTTGCTTCCAACAGACGTAGGGATGCTTCAAAATTGGTGTCAGATGAAAATAGACAGTGTTCAATGATATATTCATGCCTGTTTCATATTCCTTAAAAAAAATATGCTTTTGTAGTTTGTTCGGTGGTGGATCTACAGTTAGGGGGCTGGGAAGCCTGAACTCTTTAAGAGGTCCCTTTTATTTGAAAAAGTGTTGAGGGGTGGGAAAGAAACGTATTATAGAGAAAACCGGACTTGTAGGCCCTAAACCTCAACCTTCATTACCTTCATAGTAGATGCGCCTCTGTATTTTTTTGGGTTTTTAATTTTAATTTTATTTAGGAACTTACCTTTTGTTTTTCTTCTCAAAAAAAACATATAACGAAGCTAATAACTCCTAAGTAATGTCACACAAGTGCATAGATATAAGTAATGGATATACAAAAACATGACATTGCAGAAGCACAAGAAAAAAAGCTTGATTCAGAGATGATAGTACCGTCCACAATCATCATCATTTTCCCCTTTCGCTCCTTATGGAGCAGGTAGCTATCAGTGTGTCCAGGACGCCTGCACCAAACATTCACCTGATCATACAGCGGCGGTTTATGTGGTGATATGATTAAATGATGAATTGACCAGCCTCATGCACACCTTCATATTAGTCACCTTGTACCACGTGTCTGAGGCAATGCGGATATAAACATTAGTAATTTAATATTCCCGTCCTTGAACATAGGTCAGTCAGGCTTGTCCTTAATAGCTTATAATTTGTTTAAATTTGCCAATATCTGTGGCAATATTTCTTATTCAAGTCAGAACTTATGATTATATTAGAGATTATGTTTTCACTATTTAAAAAGAGAGAAGAGAGAGAGAGAGAGGGAGAGAGGGGAGAGATAAAGTTTATACGTAAGACCGACGGGTTGTTTTATGTTACGACAAACGCCATATATAAATGGGTGGATTTTGTATCTTTAACTAACGGGTCATGACTCGGCACAATGGAGCCTCATTCTAACTTAAAAATAAATAAATATATAAATAAATAAAACAATAACTACATAATTATTTTTCGCTTTTGTTGAAGGTACGAGGAAGAGAAGAATAATTGAATGGCGTGCACAAAAGGCTTATTCTTAAATATGCAAGTAAAGGAATAATTATGAAAGCATAATATTGTTCCGTAAAGCACTGCTTTCAAGTTTACAGTTGCTGAACATCTGCTTCAAAGTTGCCCCTTATATGTGGTACAGAGAAAGTGCATTTGGCCGACGCTACTCCTTTCGTGGAAAAGCTTTACGGGGATTCAAATAGCCTCAAACTGACTACTGCTTTCTTTGAGAACATTCAAGTGGACGTATGAGAGTGTACGAAGAAGAAGAAGTTTACAGTTTACATTTGCATATTTAGAGTCACTAGAAAAGATGCATCATTCTGAGCTATTGCATTGGAACAATCTGATATATTTAATTATATTGTTTAAAAACGACAATAATAATAACAACAACGATAATATAGATAATAATGATAACAATAATAGTAATAATAACAAACTTACCTTCCAACAATGTAAAACGTAGACCTTCCAGCAATGTAAAAATTAGAACTCAATTTTGAACAGAAAACAACATCAGAAGAAACGTCTTATTTTTGTAATGTGACATGAAAAAGCGCAAATCCTTTGATGTCAAGAAATTGAGAATTCTTATTTGCTCAACAAACAAATTTGTTATATTTACTCCATACTTAAAACAGGCGGACGATTTGAGGTAAACAAAAGTCTAAAACACATGTAAACAAACACGCACATACGTAGATAACCAAATTGAGCACTCTCCGGATCCTTGCCTGATGTCCTCTCACTCAAAATTCCCTCTCTGCTAGCATTCTTGACATATAGACTCTCACACATGGATGGCCTGACGGCGTTCAAATAATGACCTCAGGAGCCCCTTTCTTGTGACCGAGGTCAAAAGGTTAGCTAGAGTCTGGTTGCGGTCACTCACCGAGGCCAGCGTACCTTGACTGTACCACAGTGACCTTGATCGCCCTGTTAGCATTATTTATCAGGTTCGCACTGGACAGGCGTTGGAGAAGAGGATTAGTCACACGATAGTGACCACTACGCAATTTTGTGTAGCAGCTTTTTCAAAGAGTAGCGATGTGAAATAACACTGCGACCACAGCCGGCCTTTGAACATTCGACACCGGGGGCGCAGTACTTTGACATGCGCCCCTACTCCACACTTCTAACCGCAAAAGTTAAACTCTACTGGAAAATTAAGAAACATTTGTGAATAACATTGAACTACAACAACTAAAAACAGAATATTACAAGCATATCACACTTTGGTTTACTAAAATGGTATAACCAGGTCACCAATGTTGAATTGAAAACAAGAATCAGACAAGTGTTAGTGGAACAAGATATGAACAGAAGACGCTGGCGATGGATATGACACAAATTGAGGAAAACTGTGGATCTCATTACAAAGCAGTCTTTATTCTGGAACCCCCGGGGTAAGAGAGGCTGAGGTAGACCAAGAAACACACAGAGAAGGGAACTGTGGACAGAAGTGAAAATGATGATGAAAGCGTGGAAAGAATTTGAGCTGGTGGCACGTGACACGAGGACTTGGCATGTGTTTGTTGAAAGCCTATGATCCTTGGAAAGCTAAAGTGTATTGACTGATTGGCACTTTAGCATTTTCTTATAAAAGATTTTCGTTGCGTGAATTTGGTCTGGACAAATTGTGTCACACCGAAAGAAAAGTCGACCTTCTTGACGAAAAAAAACTTTTTTTGCCCCCCGTTGCGCCCAGGGCGTTCGCCCTGGTCGCCCCACCATAAGGCCGGCTCTGACTGCGACGATTGGTCATGACAGGCAGTACAGCTTACTGATCAGGTGATCATGTTTGAGACAAAGAGAGGGAGTGAGAGAGATGACAAAGAAAAGTATATTTGAAGGAATATAACGTTACCTTATGTTCTAACGAGTAAATTCATCATTCCTCAATTTCCTTTTCATTCCATATGGAGCATGGTGCTATCCGTCTTGCTGGAAGCCTGCATACAACATTCACACACTCTTACTTGGTGTGTAGTGGGCATGTCTGTAGCAATTGAGCAAGTAACACGACACAACATGCTGCATGCCTTGATGACGCTCTAAATTTTCCTGTGGTCATTTCATTCATATCCATTTTGCGTCAGAAGTAAAACAATGACACGGAAACAGTGGCACAAAAGCATAGCAGCTTCATCTATGATGACGAATGAGGCTTCCCTGGCTAATATATAAAGTAATGATGGAGACACTTATTCATACTTCTCCGAACGGTTTAAAATAAATGGGGAAAAATTCCAGAAATTTTGTCACCGAAAAGCAACAGAGGTATGAACATTTTCTAAACACACACACACACACACACACACACACACACACACACACACACACACACACACACACACACACACACACACACACACACACACACACACACACACACACACACACACACACACACACACACACACACACACACACACACACACACACACACACACACACACACACACACACACACACACACACACACACACACACACGCGCGCGCGCACACACGCACACACTCACACACACACACACACACACAAAGAATCAAATAACCCGTGCTTTGGTTAATATTGGGAGGAAATACGCGTTGTTTCAATATGCGCGCGAATGTAATTTTCAGGCCGGAATGCGCCATGAAAAGATTTACAAGTTCCAGGGCAAGGAATCAATTCAGAAAACATGTATTCACTATCTTACTTGAGCGACCGATTGGCAGAGTGGTTAGAGCGCTTGCCTCTCGCTGGGTTCCGGGTTCGAAACATAATAGCGTTACGCTCCCGTCTCATCAGCTGTAAATGTGTACCTGACTCTTCTCTTGAGTTAGGAAAGGCAAAAGCAGAGAGGAAGGGAACTAGTCACCCCACGTCATAAAGCTGGACCTAGTACAGTGAAGTCTCTAACACTTTGCTCCTATATGACAGAATCCGCTATAGGACTACCTTTAGCATTAACTGTCTTACTTAAGAGACAAGAAATGTAAGTTACAGCCTGTTATGATTAAAATTCATAACGAGTGTGTCGATATCATTAGGTAGCTCGACAAGGCTCCTTGTTTGTTTATTTTATACGGAGTCATTTATTAATACAGGAAGTGACGTCATGCCTCTAGGGTGTATTTGGCAGACGTGAAACTAAGAATGCAGAAGGCAGAGATCGTCTGCAAAGGCCTTCTACCACTGTGTGAAAACTGTGTGTCATGGCGAGTGGACGCATGTGTTTGAGCTCCTCAAGATATCATTATTGTACATTCCTATGTTATTCCATCACTAGTACATCAAGATCTTCTGTGAGGTGTATCTAGTAGCTTCATTTTAAGGGAGTATGGATTCTCAATGTCGAGTGTGGAAATATGAGTAATAAATTGTGGAAGATGAAAGGACAGCGTTTAAGACATGAACGGACTGCCTAAAGTTCTATCGACGACTGCATATATAATATGCCCTTTATATATTGAACTAAATTGTATTTCAAGTTGGAGCATCGTGAAGTTTAAATAAATATGTATACTGTCCACTGCGTCCATTGTGGCTCAAAGAAGGGTGATTGATGTTGGCTGGTTTCGGTGTCTAGATGTTTGCTACCCTAGAAGTGGGCGTGGCCTACAGGAACCATCCTTTCATATAAAATTAACATTGTAAAGAAAAAAAGACACGTATCACAGCCATATAATAACACATGCACAAAAGGATAAACAGAGTGTGGACTAAGATGGAACTGGACGTGCATGTATGCGAAGAGTTCTATTCATTAATCTTTTTCAATTTTTATATCAGAGTTTCTCAATCGTTTTTTGGTTTCAGGACCATTTCACACTATAAAAAATTCCACGGACTAGACTTTGAGAACCGCTGTTTTTTTATACAATGTGTTTCATTCTCAGCGCGTCTGAAATATTGTAAATGAGCAAGTAATCCGCCACAAAATGAAGGGCATGAATTATAACATGCTGGTGTTGCCGCTTTTGTCCTGATGGCGTCATTATTTCTCTTGTGGGCATTATATTTCTTTCCATTCCATCTCAACTTCTTTGGATCTTTGAAGTAGAACTTATTATGGCGGCCAAAGGTCAATGCATTATGAAAAAATTGAAAGGTATGCGTGTTCTTTTAATGTGAGTGTAGCAAAACGGGCAAGACACTCTGGATATGCCACGTTAACTAATGATAAATTATGAATCGCACACCAGTAATTCTGCAATAACGTTATGATTGAAGCTCCGAACGAGAAGTATTTTGGTGGAAGAACTGGCATTCAACGTTCATTTGGGCCACAGGTATGAGCTTGCATATCACTTTCATTGAATATATCATAGTTTGGAAACATTAGTGAATATGAAATAGTAAATGAACCGTTGTCTGGCACTGAAGTGTTTTGCTGCAGTTATGTATGAGCTTAGGTATAATTTTCATTGAATTTATGACTATTTGCAAACAGTGATATTTTGAAAATACGCAAGGAACTGCTGTCTGGCACTTTACAGTGTTGAAAAAAATTGGTGTTTTTTTGTTTTCAAGAGATATAATTTATTCCCCACCCCCTTTTTTTTACCCCCCTCCCCCTTTAACCCCCTCCCCCTTCCCCCCGCTTTCAAAGGGAAACAGTCAATTAAAAAAAAGTAATAGTACAATATATGTAGATTTTTTTTTTTTTTAAATTTTTTGTTTAAAATATAAGTGTATCTTTGGTGCAAAAAAAGATGCGTGCTAGTTTGAGTGACGTGCGGTTTAAGTGCAAATTAAAGAAGAGCACAACGGTTATTTAATTTGCAGACAGCAGTTTTGGGAAAACAAGTTTGTTGGCGTTTTTCAGTTGATCTGATTTAATCTCTTCCCTGTCAAAGGGAAACAGTCAAACGGAAATAAATAAATAAAAATAACAATAACAATAAAATATACTGTACATTTTTGACGCTTTACTATATGACTTCTTTTTATTATTTAAAGTATAACAGCAACTTTCATGGGAAAAAAAGATACGCGCTATATCAAGCGTCATGCAGTTAGTGCAAAGGCCAGAAGCAAACAAGGTTTATACAATTTCCAGACTGCAACAAAAAGTGTGTGTGGTTCGCACGGGGCGGTCGTCCTTAGAGAATTATGTAGTATATGAGTTGAAAGAATGAAAAAGCTCAGAGGTAATACATAAGATTACTCATTAGAGATAGCCACATGTAACAGAATATATTGGGGCGACCCCTTCTTCTTCCTAATCTTTGTGTCACTACGGCAGCAATCAGTTACATTTGCAGTACTGATGTTATTGCACGCTTTCTATTTGTCACACTTTCTTTCTTTCATTCTCTGCTAAGTAGAAGTTATTTGATTTGGTCAGATATTTGACACTCCTGGCTGATGATAAACACATCACATTTGCAGGAGCGGCTGAGAGAACATTATCGACAACCAAGTTGGTTAATCGCAGGCGCGGCCGATATCAGTACACAGATTAACACGTACATCGCTCAGAGCAATCTGCTTAATCACTGATAAGGCACGGATGCGTCTCCGCCAAGGTTGTAAAGAGACGGATTTTGTGTGTGCTCAAGCAACAGATAAGACATTACTTTAGCGAAAGTAATAAATATTACATCTTACACACATTGTCGTGTGAGGTTACCAATATGTCTGTAAGTTCGCATGCCGGTAATCGAATGTTTACAGCCCATTTTCAGAAAAGTAATGTTTGAAATTTTGCACTAGATGAGTCATGCAAAATAGTCAAATCAGATTGGCTGATCATGTGAGCCCCATAACCAAAAGAGTGGGGTAAGACAGTGAATATAACCTGACACATTTCAATGGTTTTTTCACTGTGAGACTCACGCTTGCCAAAGACACCAGATGTGCCAGTTAGAATTCAGAATTTCTATTTATCAGACCGGACACCTTTTATTGGAGTATTTATCAAGACTTAATATTCAGCCCAGGAAATCTCTATCATTTTTATAAGGAAAGCCGCTGTCTGAAGAAACTGAAAGAAACACACAAAGTGAGAGAGGGAACTTATTAAATTAACGACACCCCAGACGCGTGTAAGAGGCCGATTCAAGTCTCTTTTATTCATCTGAGCAAAATGTCTGTGAGCCAGGATTGGCGTAAGTTGTGATTTTACATTTTTTATTACTAACATGTGAACTAACATATATAAATATACATTGCCATGTGAATGTTAATGTGTGAAAAGTGCTAAGAATGTCCTAGTTATTTGAGGCTGGCAACTTCAGCGTATAGAATGATGATTTCATGAACCACCACTGCCAAGGGCTGGTGATTGCTTTACTGCTAGTTTCGTAAAGAGAACTAAAAGCATAAAGTAGTCCCAGGTTTCATATAGAGCATGGAGGAAAAGATGAAAGAAATGATGTACATTCTAAGTATAATACTTACCATTTCTAACCAGTGTCAGTGTCTATGTGAAAATATTCATTTTAAAATTTATGGAAGTGTCAAACTCTTTAAATCAGCGTAAATATAAATGAAAACATATTCAGTTTATATTGTGAACACTTTTCAGTCAGTGGAAATGTAAATGTGAACATATTATATCTGTACTATTAACCTTTTCATTTAAATGTAAAGCTAAAGCTATTCCATTTAAATGTAAAGATAGTTTTATCCCGAGGGATTAAATTTAATTCTCATCGAGGGTAAATTCTGAGATAAATGGGAAGGTAGAAAAGAAAAGGGGGGAGGGGGGGTACATAAGTATGTGTCGTGAAACGCAATGCTCAGGACAGCGTTTCATTTCTATTCTTTATCATAGTTATTGGTGGTACCAGCAGAAAGTACTATCTCTGAAACAAGAAGGGAACAGTGGCCTAAGCTTTAAGACGAGGGACCTTCTTTGTAGACTCTCCCTGACATTTCTAGGAAACGAGCTACACCCGACAACCTTGACCAGCGACGAGTGTGATCAGTGTAAACAGAACTCATCATCGAGAGCAAAAACTACTATTGGCAGCTAAGTGCTAAATATCCGCTGCCAAAGTGAACTTTTTTTCATCGACTCTACCATCAATCTATGATGACACTTTTCTTCTAAACTATTCAATTATTTTCAAACTGTTAAAACTTAAGTGATTATTAAATTTTGTTATTTGTAATTTTACAAATTTAACTTCGATTTAATCATTTTAAAGTTACTGCATGTTTGTCTCAGTCAAATTACTATACACACTCTAAACAGAGCTATACCAGACTAATAAGAATTCCACTGAGTAAATCAGAGGTGGGGTCTTAACGAGCTAAAATTAATAATTGCTTAATTCTTCACAAAGGTTGTCTGCAGATTCTAGAATTAACGTGCTCAACCAAAGCAGCATTGTTTTCGTTTATCTGAATATCTTGCGAAGACTCCCTTTATGATAGAAGTGTCTTTACCCGTCTATCTACATTTCTGCCAAGAGTAATCTTGCGCGAAGGTAGATACCTTTGAAGCCCATATTAGATACTCTTGAGTTTTGGCCACTGTTGGATCACTACTGCAAAGCAGGGAAGGCAATACCAGCACACCACATATAGCTAAAATGTATAACAAGAGAAACGAACGAAAAACATGTAGTACTATAGAAATGAGCGTCCGATTGGCAGAGTGGTTAGAGCGGTTGTCTCTCGTAGCAAAGCTGCCGGGTTCGATTCGCGTTATCGACATCCTTCAGTCTACCCAGCTGTAAATGGGAAACTGACTGCGCTCTTGAGTTCTTGAGTTAGGGAAGGAAAAAACAGCGAAGAAGGGAACTGGTCACCCCCCCCCCCCTTTTCCCCTCCCCCACCTGTCGATGCTGGACCTAGTAAAATGAAGTCTCTAACACTTCACTCCCGTATGGCACTATCCGTTATGGGACTACCTTTTACTATAGAAAAATGTCTCGCGGCAAAGTTACTATCGAAACCTGGTAACGAGTTCGAGTTTGGAAAGGCAAAGGCAGCGAGGAGGGGAATAGGTCATTTCACCTTATAAAATGCTGGACGTGGAATGGCAAAGTCTCTAAAACTTCAGGCCTCTACGCAGTATCAATATAAATACAAAATAATAATAAAAAATGTTATACCTAGAAAAATATATCCAGTAACTGCAATATTCTCTAACGATTGTAGAAAAAGAGAAATGAGAGAGAGAGAGAGAGAGAGAGAGAGAGAGAGAGAGAGAGAGAGAGAGAGAGAGAGAGAGAGAACACAGTCATAAAAAGAAGAGAAGGCGGTAAGAGATTGTATAATATCATATTTAGGAAAATCCCGCCTACTTACTATTTCCCAAACTGGCGTGCAGAAAAGTGTCTGTGCGTTTGTGTATGACTTGCGTGGGTGATTTTAACAGCATACAAACAAATGATGTGTTTTTTACGTTTGAAACAAAATATTTCACAAGACAGATTATGATGCGATTTGAATCTCTACATGTTAAGCATACAGAATACAACTGGGGGGGGGGGGGTGGGGGGGGGGGGGGGGGGGTGGAGGGTGGGGGGGGGGGGGGGGGAGGGAGGGGGGGGGGGGGGGGGGGGGGGGTAGTGCAAGATAGGGGAATATGAGACAACGGAAATATTATGCTGGGATTGAGGTGAATACGGTAGATAACGAGATAATATGCAAATGGGTATATATATATATATATATATATATATATATATATATATATATATATATATATATATATATATATATATATATATATATATATATATATTTGTGTGGTGTTTATATATATATATATATATATATATATATATATATATATATATATATAGCTTCACTGCTTGCGTCAGGGTCAGCCAACCAGCGCCGACCAAGACACTACTCCACCTTCAAGTGGTGGTCCTGGAAACAGGCTGCATCACAGCAGTCTGGCTGAGAGAGTAGGGATCGAAGAGGGAAGGTTAACCCGGTCCCAGAAATGCCATGCTTAAACCGGCTGTGTCGGGCCGAAAGGCGCAATTATCGCAGCTTTGCTGTAAACGGCGACACAAAGTAACAAACGTCTTCTTTAGGACGAACGCAGAAGAAGAAGATATATCTATAACCAAAGTTTCATACGTCCAGATCTAACTTCAAGAAAGAATCATATACAAATTGCAAATGTTGTGGAAGGAAATATCCTCACAAAGGTGGAAGACAGAACTGCCCAGCATTTGGAAAAGAGTGTCATGTTTGTCACAAGCAAAACCACTTTACCAAGTATTGTCTCACAACTAAAAATAAGGTTCAACAAATTACTGAGAAAAAGAAAAACACCACAGACGCAGACAGCAGCTCAGAGGCTTATGTTTATGCACTGGATATCATACCAGATGTCCCCAGAACAATGATCAGAATGCAAGATACACATATGTCTGCAATGATAGACACGGGTTCAAGTGTGGATGTCATAAGCTTATCCACATACAACATGTTGAAGAGAAAGCCACAGTTGTTTCCCACTAATAAAAAGTTATATGCAAATGCATCCAAGACTCCCTTAAAAGTGGCTGGAATGTTCAGAACAACTATTGAATCCAAGCATCATCAAGCAAGTATTACTATCTATGTAGTAGAAGGTGGACATGAAGTGCTTCTAAGCCATAAGACAGCATCTAAACTGCAGGTTGTCAAAATAATAAATCTCTTTTTCTCAGTACTTCTTCACATGTCTCGTTCCATAGTAGAACTCCATTTATCCGAACCCCAATTATCCGAACATCCAATTATCCGAACACTTTTTCCAGAAAAAAAAAAAAAAAAATCAGATGCCACAGTCACGTTAGACTAAAATTCTGAATCTTTTGATGCGGCAAACTTCAAATGTGTGCGAACAATTTGTAGAGAATGGGATGGCTAATGGTCGGTCGCTTACGTACAGGAAGTCAGTTAGATCATAAAGTCAGTTAATATCTGGTTTACCAATCCAAAGTACGTGTGCGTTCTAGGTAGAACACTGGCTAAACAGACAGTTCAACTTAAAATAATTGTGTCTGCTACTACAGCAGAATAATTTTGGTGTACAAGTATTTCTCTGTGCGATATGGCACCTCCCAGTAGGCCTAAAGCATATAAAAGGAACCGCAATGTTTTGTCAATTGAAACGAAAACAGAAATTATCAAGAGACTAGGACAAGGTGAAACTGTGTCTTCACTTGCGAGGATTTTCAATGTTGGGAAAGCTACCGTCTCTGACATCAAAAGTAACAAGGATAAAATTATGAGTTTTGCATCGAAATTTGATAGTGAAAATGGGTCGAAGAAACGTAAAACCATGAGAAATGCGAAAGATGTGAACTTGGAAGAGGCTTTGTATATATGGTTTGTGCAAAGAAGAAGCAAAGGGGAACCTATCTCTGGTTCTCTGTTGTGTGAAAAGGCACTTCAGTTCAACAATCAACTTGACGGTCCTCCTGACTTTAAGGCTAGCCAGGGATGGTTAAGAAACTTTAAATCTCGTCATGGCATACGAGAATTGGAGATTCAAGGGGAATCTTTATCTAGCGATGCAACTGCCGCTAAAAATTTTAAAGAAACTTTCTTGGCTTTTTTGGAAGAAGAAGGTTATTCACTCGATGATGTGTATAATGCCGATGAGACTGGCTTATACTGGAAATCATTGCCTCAAAAATCACTTGCATCTCAGCGCGAAGCAGCTGCCCCTGGGTTTAAAAAGTGCAAAGAGAGAGTAACAATTTTGGTAGCCGCGAATGCCAGTGGAAGTCATCGTTTACCGGTGCTAATGATCGGCAAAGCCAAAAAACCACGTTGTTTAAAGAATGTGACATGTCTCCCATTGTGTTACAAAGCACAGAAGAGTGCTTGGATGAATAGTGAAATATTTCTTGATTGGTATACAAATCAGTTCATCCCAAATGTGAAGAGGTTGAGAGAACAAGAAAAGAAAACTGGAAAAGTAATTCTTCTACTGGACAATGCACCATCTCATCCAGAGACGGATACATTGAATGCAGTTGATGCAAATTTTAAAGTAATTTTTCTGCCTCCCAATGTAACAGCACTGATTCAACCAATGGATCAGGGTGTTATAGCAAAGCTTAAAAAGATGTACAAGAAGGAAGTCCTGCGTCGTTTATTGTTGGCTGAAGATGAAGAAAGTGTGGTGGCGTTTTCCAAAAAGCTTAATCTCAAAGACTGCTGCTATATGTTAGCTGATGCTTGGACCACACTGTCACAAGATAATCTCAACAAGGCTTGGAGTAGATTGCTTGGGAAAAAAGGAGGAAATGAAACTACTGCAGTGGACACAAATGATGATTGTATAAATGAAGTTGTGGAACTGTTTCAAGCAATGCCCGGATTTTCGGACTGTGACAAAGATGATGCACACATGTGGCTAGAAGATGATAATGATTCTGGTTTTCAGTTTTTGAATGACGAAGAAATTTTGTCTTTTGTGCAAGAAGAAAACCAAATACATGTAGTGACCGATGATGAAGACTCCTCAGAAGTACACGATGTACTTGTAGATTATGAAGAAAAACCAAAACGTCGACCAAGTCCTGAAGAGGCCTTTATAGCACTATAAACAGCGATGGCTTGGTACGAGCAAGAAGATGACAGCTGTCCTACACAGCTTCTGCTGTTGAAGAGAATGCGGGACATAGCAGCCAAAAGGAGACTATCCAGTTTGGTGCAAAAGAGGATTCCTCATTATTTTAAATAGTGGGCTACATCTGTGCAAGTACATGTATACGTAAGTTGCGCCTGGTTTTGAATCGTTTGTAATGTTATTTTGAAAACATTTCTCTTTCTTAACAAAAATAATTAATACAAGTAGTACATGCACTGCAGTGTAATAAAAGATTTTGGTGATACAGTGATCTAATACAGTGTGGGTATTATTATTACAGTACAAGTAAATATGTTTTATAGTGTATTTTCCTTGTGATGGTTAATTATTTTTAGAAATATGTGTACATGTACTCGATACATTATGTAATCCAATTATCCGAACATTTGATTATCCGAACGATGCTCGGTCCCATGGGGTTCGGATAAATGGAGTTCTACTGTACTCGTATTTTTTACTTGTTGCCAGTGCTCTTCCATCTCTGCTTCATCTTCCAGCTGTTGGAGTACTTGGTATTTGTTGGATACTGTGATTGAAAATTATTCTCTTATTTCCTGATTTCTTAGATATCCCACATTTTACTGTTTGTCTATATGCTATATACTGTTGTAAATCTTGAGTTTTAATTTTGTTTTAGCCAACAGAAGATGGTGGTCTGATACCACATCTGTTCCTTGTCACGGATTGAATCTCCTGCTTTGCAGTTGTGGTCCAACAGTGACCAAAACTCAAGAGTATCTAATATTGGCTTCCAAGGTATTTACCTGCGCGCAAGATTACTCTTGGCAGAGATGTAGATAGAAGATTAATGACACTTCTACCGTAAGGGAGCTTTCACAAGATATTTCCAGAAGACACGAACAATGTTGCATTGGGCTGAACAATTGTTAACGCATTATATCTGGTCCGTCGCCTTTTGTGAAGGATTTAAGCAATGGTTTAGCCCGTTCAAGCCCCCAGTTGGTGTAATCCAACGAAATCCCTCTTATAAAGTATAGCTCTGTTTAGAGGTAAATAAAAGTATAGGTATATATATATATATATATATATATATATATATATATATATATATATATATATATATATATATATATATATATATATATATATATAAAATTCTGGCTCATACGTTTGCTTTCATACATATAAAACTGAAGCGACTATGACTGTTTAGTTTTAAAACAACATGTACCAATTTTAATAGTGAATTAGTCTTTAACAGTTAAAATAAATATGGAAAGATTGGTGAAAGTTAGATAAAGGTTTTCGACACGGAGGTGAGGATTTATCCAGAATCCGTTGCTTTTGCCTATTTTAAAAGAAACTTAACTCTAGCTGAGTCCTGCAGCTGTGGTTCATCAATTCTATGATGACGAAAGCCTTATCCGCACTCTCTTCCACTGTGGGTGGTTAGGGTGGATGCTTTTCTCTCATACTAGCGGCGTTAATCGTCTGATGGCTTGTAACCACGAACTTTAGAAAAATAGAAAAACAAATCCCCTCTGCTAAGTACATTTGTGTGGAGCACTCTAACAGGCTCACGTTCCCGTTGTCCGCCCACCAATGTTAAACTCTCAGAAGAATTTAATTTTCGAGCACGCACAACGTAACTCCGAGAAGATGGTTAAAATTCATCAATATTACTCTGAGGATTAACGGGTAAAATGTGTCTGGACAGTGAGAATATGATTTGTGCCTGAACTAACATTAACGAGTCACATACATCTCAAAAATGATATGCTACACTTGAGGCACACATGATGTAATCATCACTCGTTACTGCTCCAGTCGGAGTCCTGGGGTCACCTCTGCTGTCGAGTTTCCGCACGACTAGCCAGAAACAATCACCAGCTCTTGCAGTAGTGGTTCATGCATATACTGTTTTCATATGTTGAGGTTGCCAGCCTCATATATAACCACTGAGCAAGAAACCTGTAAAATTTACATTAGTAAATAAAGTGTTTACTTACCCCAAAATACACAATCTCCTTGCACAGATTTAGACTGGACACAGCTCTGTATTAGATGCTTCGAAATTACTTATGTCTGGAAATTAGAGTTAATTCCTCTGACGGCGGGTGTTCTGCTAAATCACTGGCCTGGGAAAACTTTTATTTAATTCCTCTATATGTGATCAAATTCCTAAGTTTCCAGTCTTGTATTAAAAATGCTGGTTTACTTGTAAATTCCTAAGTTGCGCAATACTCGATCTGTTACTTATTATCACACAAGCCTTTATATGCTAGCTAAGGTGGAGGGAGAAATAAGGTGCTAGCTACCTTCCCTTTCACCACTAAGGCTATACCACTGTTGTCCTAAATAACTTATATCAAGGACTATACATAGGCTCGTATTGCCAGAGGCATGACACAACAACAGTGGGTGACATATGACTAACGCTCATGAAAACAGCTTATATCCCGTTTATTCAATTCACCACATGACCACACATGGCCTGATGAAAATACAACATTACGACTATATACGTGCAACAACAGGGAATGCATGTACTAATATCAATATACAGAACGGGTCATCTGGCTACCACAATCCTAAAATGAACATCGCGCCATCAAGCGGGAAAAACCTACATAATAACACTGACTATGAAAATGCACGACAGTAACTTAGCATGTACCAAACTCACGCTAAGTAAATAACCACTTCCCTGGAATCCTTAATAGCTGACATAGCTATCGTTAGGAATAGGGCTCAAATGGCGGGCACCGCGTCACTCTTAGATATCACAGACAGCCGAAGTTGGCATACCAGAAAACTGAACCCACCATGGATGGCAGTCAAATCTCCACTGACTAAAATCGCGCCAGACTTCCGCATTCCGTTACTTCCGCTGATCACATGACTCTAATGATCACATGACTATCAGGACGGTTTCCGACCGTCATACAACATAGAAATACGGCCTAGAAATACGCCGTGACACTTATAGTTGCTGAATTTCTAAGTCCTATGTCTCTTTTTTCTTTCTGGCTTTTAGGAGTCGTTAGTCTGACGTTTCCGCTGCAGTGTGTGTACTGACTTGGATTTCACTACATTGTATCTCACAATCCCCAGTTCAAATTCCAGCTGTGTTTCCATCTAATTTTCCAATTAGATACATATTATATTCCGGCCTCTCAAATCAACCAATCCAATCGAATCTCTTTCAGCACTACGTGGGTAGGGGTGCTTCAAATTAAAAAAGTACCCTCACGTGTTTCAAAATATTAAATTTATTATCCACGCATGACCTCTTCATATCGTTGCGTCAGACTTCCGCCGGCATCTTGTGCACAACTCATAAACACCATCTGTGTACTCATGTGATGTCCAGATGCTACCTATCGCCAATATTGTCTCCCCAGACAGATTATCGTGATAATCACACAGGGATGGCCCCGTGAAACGATCAACGCATCTACCACCTGTGTAATCTGCCCACCCCAGACGGCTATGAATAGACAATATTGGCTTGTATAGATGTTGATCGGGCGAGACCGTCTTTTCATGATAAGAATCTCGCTCGCTGACCGGTGATAAGGACTGGGTATTGTTACGATAATACCCCAGTTCACCTGGCGGAATGTAAATAATTCTGAGAAGTGGTAAACAAGATAAAGACAGTCCCATAGCAAATACTTCCGTAGGGGAGTGGAGTGTTAGAGACTTCACCCTACTGATCCAGCATAGAGAGTAAATAATGATGCATAAAATATGCCACATAATAATGACAGGGGAGAGAAAAATAAGAAAATATCACTCGCACGGGAATGTAATGCAATCCTGCCGAAGTGGATTTGAGATCGCACAACCGTATCTTCACACTCCTCTACATACTTTTACATCATGCAATGATGACCTAAACTTCTTACTTATGCATATGTGATCAATCTGATTCTCAATTCTGTGGTCAGGTGATATCCATGTTGCTTTATGTATTCTTTTATGTGGAAATATGCTTCCTCCTATAGCTAGTTAATTTGAAGCATAGAAGTTAGCTAATAGTTCCCCATTCTCGTTCATCATACCTAATCCATGCTTTCCCATGATTTCTTCAAAGCCGGAGTTGTCTGTTCCTATTTTCGCGTTTAGGTCCCTGTTGCGCACATATTTTTTGGCGCACGGATTACGCATACCATGTAAAATGTTTTAATTGTCTGATGAAGATATATTCATCTTTGAATGCATGTTTTGGTCTTGAGGGACGAAACTCAGATTGGGCAATAAGTAGTCATTCTGTGAGTTATCGCTCTTTGTAGCGTTCTTAAAAATAGAACTCGGCGGAGGAATTTAGACTTACTTGAATCTATTCTGTGTTTGGTTAGGAATAGATTGTTCTTGCTTCAGAATGTCTATGGTCCGAATCTATGTGTAGTGCTTGTCTATGTAGGACGAGTATGTCTTATGTCTTGATATATTAGTATGTTTAAGTGGAACTATTTGTTCTTGTACTGTACTGAAGGGGGTCAGGTGTTTTCGGCGGATGAAGAGAGGATTATCAATGTGGTAGGCCAGTTTCCTGGGTCCAGCCTTCGCAGTCTTCAAAGTGGAAGTCACCTAGTGTTTCAAGAACATTTATTTTGGCCAAATGTGACACACATCAACACCAATAGGACAACTATACAGTCGATGTCAGCTTGACCTGTTATGACAAGTGTAACTGTATCTAGGTCACCGCTGTTGACATTTTGCTCGGTACAGGCATTATTTCATATAACAGACAGCGTAGCACGGCAAGTTGTTTACAAGTGAACATTACAGCATTACACAGAACATTGGCAAGCAAGTTAACTGTGTTAGCAGAAGTATTGAACTTAGAAGCCTATTTTCATCGATGGACCTTCTTATGTTCTGCTATTGTGTTGAACTTTAATATTTAAGAACAGTGTAATAAAATAAATCAAAGATTGAAATTGATTAAAAGTGGCAGTTAGTTGAATTAAAAAGCTGTACCATTTATACTGAGCATACTTTACAACACATTCCAACCACAACACATTTAATTAATTAATGTATGCATTTATGCTATTGATGTTTACTTGTTATTTGTATATATGTATTTATGTTTAATGTTTGCATATTATTCGTGTGTCTAATATAAGATTTCCCAAGTAACATAGGGCTTATATTAGCATTCTATAGGGAGCAATTTTCTTTATTGGAAATTTGCTGGCAACATCTGGTGCTATTTTTGTTAGTTGTGATGAGGTGTTCTTTTCTTCGTTTTTTTTGTTAATAATTTTGTGTTCCTTAGTTTTGTTTGATTTGTTTGAATTTGTTGGTCTACCCTTTGCTATGTTTCAGGTTTATACACAATTTATGTTTATACACTGTAGCGTTATTTGTCTTGTTCATTATATTGCAGATATCATCACAGATTCTGTGATCATTTTTCTTTGATTTTTCCTATTTGGTTTATTTGATTTCTGCAAATGTTTCCTGTTCTCTTGTATAATTGTTTTGTTGTGTTCTTGATCGACATACACTATTTAAAATATATTTGATCATATGAATTTATAAGAAAAAGTCAACTGATGATTTTTAGTAATTGGTTGGTACACAGTTGATTATACAAGACCTTACTAAAGGCTTGTTTCCCCACATAGTTTGGGATAAGGAGCTGATTGATCAAATTATTTAAAGCTTGTGTTTACATTACTTTGAAATATAGATTACATTTTTGTGTCAACTAATCGCTATCATTATTAGACATCATGTCTACATTGGAACACTTTATTGAGTTAGGGAAATCTCTAGGCAAGACTGGAGATAAGTTGGAGGAGTATGCTACCAGTCAATATGATAAAGCACTTAAAGCTGAGAAAATGAAACAAAAAAGTGAGGAAATGAAACAAAAAAGTGAGGAAATGAAACACAAAAGTGAGGATAGAAAAATGGAAATAGAATTTGAACAAAAGAAACTGCAGATGCAGGTTGAGGAAAGGAGATTCCAAATGGAATTGGAAAAACAAAACAAAGAAGCTGAACAAAAGAGATTAGACAAAGAAGCTGAACAAAAGAGATTAGATAAAGAAGCTGAACAAAAGAGATTAGACAAAGAAGCTGATGCTGAGCAGAGAAGATTAGACAGAGAAGCTGAAAAAAAGAGATTAGACAAAAAAGCTGAAGCTGAGGAGAAAAGAGCAATAAGAGAACATGAACATCAAAAAGAACTTTTAGCATTTGAGTTAGAAAAGTTGAAATTGACAAACATGAGTAATGTCAATCAGTCATCTAGTGGTAAACCCTTTACTTACAAGGTCAAGGTACCAGCGTTCAATTCTGCCAGTGATGATATAACATTCTGGCTTGATAGATTTGAACGTGCTTGTCGAGCTCATAATGTGGAGAAATCACAATATGCTAATCAGTTGTCTGACGAGTTTAAGTTTGGTTGAAGAAACTGACAAGGATAATTATGAGGTTATTAGGGCAGCCTTGATAAAGAAATACCAGTTATCTGAGGAAGGTTACCGTATTTTGTTTAAAAGAATGGTACCTGAATCAGGGGTAGAATTCTCAGAATTCATTGCAAGGACACGTCTTACATTTAATCGTTGGATTGAACTGTCCAAAACAGAAAAGACTTATGAAGCACTTATGGATTTATTGCTGAGGGACAAGATTATGTCAAGCATTAGTAAACCATTCCTTGAATTCCTACATGAGCGGAAACCTAAAACACTAAAAGAAATGGAAGAATATTGTACCCAATACGTCACTGCACACCCAGATGTAGCTATTAGCAATACTAAGGTTAAGGAAGGTATGCCAGTTGCATCAGCAACACCATACAACCCTAATTACTCACACAAATTCCAAGGACCTCAAAACAGGTTTAATAAAAAGGGTAACCATAACAGTTATCAGAATCAAGGTAACCAATCATTTCAGGGTTCTTCTTCGAATATCTGGAGACGAGCCGACAGCCCTCGATTCAGGGGTAGTCATAATTATAGAAACTTCCGCAAAGGAAGTCATTATAAAAACTATCCTAGTTGTCCATCATGGAGACAACAAGATCAGAATTACAGAGATACTCATTATAATGAATATGATAATAGTAACCAGGGGAATTATGACTCAAACCCAAATAGTGGTTACAATAGAGGAAACAATGATAATTACAGGGGTAATAATAACAGAGGTAGACCCCAACATAAAAAACAAAAATCTCATTATCATGCAAACTCTGCACAGCAAGAGTCCCATGATGCCTATAAACAAAATAAAGATAATGATGACTCTAACAATATGGCATGTGCCGCTTTCGATTTTGGGAGAGCATCTCAGTGCCCCCAATGCAAAACATTATTCGAACCAACTACGGTGTCATCTTTAATTTGTGGCCATCCTCTTCCCGCTCTTCCCGCGTCAATCGCGCATGATGGAAGAGGTTCTCTTGTCTTACACAAAGGTTTAGTAAATGACAATCCAGTTTCATTGCTTTTTGATTCTGGATGCACCACAATTGGTGTTAGGCAGTCACTCATAGATCCTTCTCGTGCTACAGGCAAAGTAGTCAAATGTGTAACATTTGGCGGCACCATAGAGAAATACTCTACAGCTATCGTTAGGATCGCTACTCCTTTCTTTACAGGAGATGTACACGCATGTCTTCTGCCGAATCCGATCGCTGATCTTATCATCGGTCGTATTCACGGAGTCAAAGAATGCACTTCACAACAAATTTCCGTTTGAGAAAAACAAAATATTCAAACTGCTAACGCTGTAGTCACTAGAGCTCAAGCTCTCAATATGCCCGAATCTTCATCTATTGAAAATAATTAAGTGCATAACCAAGATGATCCCTTGGTAATTTCGCGTGACTCATTTATAAAGCAGCAAGAAGAGGATCCGACTCTAAAGAAATTCTTCACTCTTGCAACAAAAGGTGATCCGAATAAAGATTCAAAGAGTAAATCTTGGATTACAATGAAGAATGGCGTACTTGTACGTATGGTGCAAGACTCCAACAAGTCAAGTCAGTCTCAGATTCTTGTACCCAAGAATTTGAGAGTTAAAATATTACAACACGCACACAACTCTCAGTGTGCTGGACATATGGGTTTTTCCCGTACAAAGTCAAGAGTTCTTGCGGCTTTCTTTTGGCCTTTTGTGAACAAGGACATACGGATCTATTGTCGATCTTGTAAAATATGTCAAGAAGTCAAATCCAAAGGTCCACGCTATGCTGCACCTATTCAGGCTGCAGACATTCCTATTAGACCATTTCAGAAAATGGCGATAGACATCATTGGTCCATTTAAGATCAAATCTGCTAGAGGACATCAGTTTATCTTAACGTGTGTGGACATGTGCACACGTTGGCCAGAGGCTATCCCTCTGAAGAGCATTACTACTGCTGACATTGCAGATGCTCTTTGGCTTATATTTTCTCGTCTGGGATTTCACGGAGAAATATTATCAGATCATGGCACCCAACTAATATCGGATACCATGTCTCAAGTAATGTCTACTCTCCAGATAGAGAGATCTTTGAGCAGTATCTATCACCCAATGTCGAATGGGATGGTAGAACGCCTTAATAGAACACTCAAAAACTTACTAGGGAAGATAACTGAGGATCATCCTCAAGATTGGGATAGGGTTTTACCCGCGGCCCTCTTAGCTTACAGAGAGGTCCCAATGAACATACAGGATTTTCTCCCTTTGAACTTGTCTTTGGCGCGCGACCGCGCGGCCCTATGTCTTTGCTTCATTATCTCATAACCGCTGATAATATTACCGATGACACAAAATCTTCTTACGAATATGTCATCGCGCTGAGACAAAAGATTATCGAAGCATGCAAATTGGCAACTTCTTCTTCTGAGTTTGCTAAGGAGAAAGCAAGACAATTTGCCAATAAGAAAAGAACCTTACGACAACTTTGTCCTGGTGACAAAGCATTTGTTTTGCTACCTTGTAGGGAAAACAGACTTCTTATTTCTTGGAAAGGTCCGTACGATATAATCTCGAAAATTTCCGATGTTGACTACATTGTCGATATTGATGGGAAGCGTAAAACCGTCCACATCAATATGCTTACTGAATTCCATGAACGTCCGGATTATTTACAGCCTATTTTCCAGGCAACGGACGATTCACCTGTCCAACATGGTCATTACTCATCACTGTCTGTAATACAGGATGAGGCAACAAGTTTTTCGGATGTTAATCTTCCGCTTCCGATGATTCCACTTCATTCTAGTGAATCATGGAAAAATGTTACTGTTTCTCCCGATTTATCTCTAGGAGAACAGCGACAAGTTTCGGCTATGTTACAAACATTTCAGGATGTCCTTACTGACATTCCTGGACAAACTCACGTCATTGAACATGACATTATTCTAACTGACCATAATCCTATTAGAGTCAGACCTTATCCTATTCCTATACATTTTCAAGCACAGGTTGAAAAGGAGTTGGATGAGATGATAGATTTAAAAATAATTGAACCATCCACTTCTGCGTATTCTTCGCCGATGGTTATTGTCCGTAAAAAAGACAATAACATACGTCTTTGCGTTGACTATCGCAAATTGAATCAAGTCACGAAGTTTGATGCTGAACCTATGCCTTTACTAGAAGAGCTACTCACTAAGCTTTCTAAATCGCATTTTTTCACTAAACTAGATTTGTCTAAAGGATATTGGCAAGTTCCTCTATCTGAACGCGCCAAACCTTTTACTGCTTTTTCTACACCTAAAGGCCTTTTTTCAATGGAATTTTATGCCTTTCGGCCTTATGAACGCACCAGCTACATTCGTACGCATGATGCGTAGAATTCTATCCTATCGGTCAGATGTCATTGCGTACATAGATGACATCTGTCTTTTCAGCGATACTTGGGAAGATCACTATTCAGGGTTAGTTGAATTGCTATCTACTCTACTCGAGTATAACCTGACGGCGAAACCATCTAAAGCCTGCATTGGTTTTAGTGAAATTTCTTTTTTTAGGTCACCGGGTCGGCCATGTTTTCCTAAAAACAGAGGACCATAATACAAGTAAAATACTTAACATTTCTATTCCTAAGACTAAAAAGCAAGTGCGAAGTCTCTTAGGTCTTATACAATTCTATGGACGATTCATTCCGAATCTGTCCTCTATCATGGCACCTCTTTCTACCTTGCTAAAGAAAGGGTCTCCTAATATAGTCCATTGGACTCAAGAATGTCAATCCTCTTTGGATAAGATTAAAACTATGTTTTCTACTGCACCTATTTTAGTGTTGCCTACTAAAGATAAGACATTTGTTCTTCGTAGTGACGCTTCATCCACTGGGATTGGAGCGGCACTAATGCAAGATTACTCTGGAACTCTGCATCCTGTAATGTATATTTCCAGAAAGCTTAATGCTGCAGAAAGGAATTATTCGGTTTTAGACCGTGAACTGTTGGCTATGGTATGGTCAATTCTCAAATTACAAAGATTCCTTCTAGGCGCACATTTTATAGTAGAAACCGATCAGAAAGCTCTTACAGCTATCCAGAGTAAAAATTTGAAGAGTTCGAGGTCTACTCGATATGCAATTGCTCTTCAAACTTTTCATTTTTCGGTACGAGCTATCCGTGGATCAGATAATGTGATGGCAGACATTCTGTCTAGATGCCCACATGATTCCACTTAGCTGTTGAGTACTGGACGTCTTAACACTTCCAACTCGACAAACTAACAGATTTTTCCTTTTCTATATCAAAATAGATACACATTGTAATTCGTAATGACACTACGTTCATTGATATATAGTCACCATTACTCGTTAATGATTTTTCTTTTTGTCAATCATGTACTTGGAATGCTTAAACTTAAATTGTTATATGCATTGTATCATTGTATAGTAGTATGCGTTGGGGACACCTCCCTGGAAACACTTATGCTTAAGAGAAATGCTTTCTCTGAGGGATTGAGATTTTGCATTAATCTGGCTTAAATAATTCCAGATATTTCTCATCTGCGCAGTATTTATGCGTTGGGAGCCTATTGTATGTTGCTCTCAGATGGAAAAAAAATGATTTTCATTTTTTTTCCCGGGGGGTGTGGTAATCTGTTGCGCACATATTTTTTGGCGCACGGATTACGCATACCATGTAAAATGTTTTAATTGTCTGAAGAAGATATATTCATCTTTGAATGCATGTTTTGGTCTTGAGGGACGAAACTCAGATTGGGCAATAAGTAGTCATTCTGTGAGTTATCGCTCTTTGTAGCGTTCTTAAAAATAGAACTCGGCGGAGGAATTTAGACTTACTTGAATCTATTCTGTGTTTGGTTAGGAATAGATTGTTCTTGCTTCAGAATGTCTATGGTCCGAATCTATGTGTAGTGCTTGTCTATGTAGGACGAGTATGTCTTATATCTTGATATCTTAGTATGTTTAAGTGGAACTATTTGTTCTTGTACTGTACTGAAGGGGGTCAGGTGTTTTCGGCGGATGAAGAGAGGTGAGGGGGTTCTTCGGTTGTCTAGGCCTAGGGCGGGAAGTCATGTCGGAGAGATGCCCGAGAGTTTGTGATCTCTTTAAGTTATTCTGGGGACGAAGATAGTTTCTTCCAGGATCGTTTAGTCTATGAGTTCCCCAGTTGTGATTCTATAACGCCGGGAGAGCTGACTTCGTTCATTCCTAGGCTTAAGATGGGCAGACGTTTACATGAACTTACCTATGAATATGTCGGGACGACATATTCTCTAGCAGCACTAAATATGTTTATATGCAGCAACTATGAGGACAGAATATGCTGATCCTTGTAGAATCATTTATTGTTGATGAACAAAGCTTCGATTGAAGATTTGGCTATACACCCGTATAGTTAGTGATGCTCAACCTGGAATCAGCAGCCATTGTGGAATTCGATTGATTTTGGAATTCTACTTATTGTAAATCATTAGCAGAGAACGGGAAAACTTCCTTATTATCAGGTGATGATTGAGAGATCACTATTATAAAGAAATTAACATTATCTTCACAGAGATTTGCTGTAATTTACCTAAAGGAATCGTCGCTAGAAAGAGATCCTGTTTAGGAGTCAAGTTTGAACAGTATTGCTTAATTGACATGCTCGGTCAGTAAGGTCTACTGACTGTATTTATAAACAATGGAAATCTTGGTGTTTACCGATGTTCCATTGCAAGATTCTTCTACATGAATGCTAATTTAGGACGGTAGTCCATTGATCAACATTATGCTGTTTATGTCGACACATGTTCCTGTAACTGTACCCATTCTGTCAAATGTGTGCGTCCAATTAAACTATTGAAACGACTTCAGTGATCTGCATTGGTGACTTAACGTAATGAGTGAATGAGTTGCCTTATACGGGTCAACCACACGAACAGTCCACCATTCGCCTAAAACTCATACTTCACACTCACACACTCCATATTTGCATAATACTGCGTTGGTTGAGTTG